>CAUYRT010106912.1:0-67756 GCA_963574885.1 Lepilemur ruficaudatus
GGACTACAGGCATGTGCCACCATGCCTGGCTAATATTTTCTATATATTTTTAGTTGTCCAATTAATTTCTTTCTATTTTTAGTAGAGACGGGGTCTCACTCTTGCTCAGGCTGGTTTTGAACTCCTGACCTTGAGCAATCCACCCGCCTCGGCCTCCCAGAGTGCTAGGATTACAGGCGTGAGCCACAGCACCCGGCCAGTTTTATTTTTAATTGACAAATAAATGTATGTATCTATGGGTTACAATGTGATGTTTTGATAGATGTATACGTTGTGGAATGCTCAGACTAATTAGCATATCCATGTGTCAGCCAAGAATAAACAAATAGATCCCTCCACAGGTTTATGGACGGGCTGTGGAGGGACCGGAGCACCCTCTGACTGCATGGAAAAGGGAGCCTGTGTTTGTGTAAGCGCTTTTCTGGGGAGATGGTCTTGCATCAGATTTTCAAAGAAATCCATAGCCTAGAATAGTTTAAAAGCCACACAGTTAGAAGGAAAACGATCTAAATTTAAAACAAAAAGAAAAGTCTATATTTAAGTAAGAAATATTGTTAGGCAAAAGTCCCAAAAATATTTTCACATGAATTTATATGTCTTTCAGGGAGGCCACTGGCTTATTATAACAACATCTATAATATTTAAGAGAGTACCAGAAGAAAACAATTAAACGTATATGTCACTATTTGGTATCAACTAGATAACTGATGCAATTTTTTAAGTTATGAAAATTCACTGAGATCACTGTAAATTGGAAGGTCTATTTGGAAGCCTGGGGAATAGACACAGCACAGGGGGATGGAATGGATTTGAGTAAGTGAAGGATAAGGAGAGGATATTCCGGGTGGGCCCCTTGGGATGTGAGCAAAGAGTGAGAAGACCAGGACACGGGCTCTGGGTTTAGATCAGAGGGAAACAGAGAGCAGACAGACAACAGCACTTCATTCTGTGCGGTGAAGACAGCAGCCTCTCGCGTGTGTGGCTCCCAGCCTCGGCTGCCCATTGCAACCACCCGGGTCCCACCCCAAGCAAGTTAATCGGTTTGGGTGTGACCTGAGCCTCATGAGTTTTATAGGTTCCCCAGGTGATCCTAATGTCCATCCAGGACTGAGAACACTGCTTGAGCATGTCTGAGTAATCCCAGTCACCCTCCCACCCTCAAACGTGTTACTCTACCTATCCCTCCGGCTTAGAGGCTGATAAAGAACCAGCTGTCTGAAGACTTCTGATTGCGTGGTTTAAAAACAGGAGACATGGTTAAAGATGAGCTTAGAACCAATCTTCGAGGGATCCTAAATGCCAAGTTAACACCAGCATGCTCATTAACCCAGAGAAAACAAGTAGCTCCAACATAACGTGTTAGATGTTGTAACCTAGCACGGAGGGGAGGGGAGAGTAGGAATTCGAACAATCACATCCTGACAGCCAAGACTCACCACTTAGGCTCAGGGATGAACCTGGCAACACAATCACTCTAGCAGTCAACTAGCACTTATCCAGCCAGGTGGATACTGAGTATCGTATGCATCAGGAACACCAGCACCACAGTGAAGGCCACAGCAGCCCAAGAAGCACATCACCAGCTACTTGAGGTCATAATGCTTTAAGAAAATAATGCATAAAAATGCTTTTTAAGAAAAACACCCCATGAATTTAGCTACTTCCAGAAGACTCTGGTGTTAGAAATAATCAGATCCTCAAGGAATGACCCAGGAGCATTTTCCTACACAAAGGAGAGTTTTAAATTTTGATTTTGAAAGAAGGAAAATTATTCCACGTCTCTTCTTCAGAAATAATCTCATTCTGTCTCTTAGGAAGACATGAAGTAATTGCCAAATGCAGCCCATCACAACTATTAATTGAACAAAAGGATCAACGGGTTACACCAAGGGACTGTTTCCCATTTATGATTTAGATTGCCAATTGATCCAAAAACAAACAAAAAGCCCTGTGGCACTGGCTCATCTGCAAGTTACGGCCAGAAAAAAAAATCTGCCTTTCATTGCTAAAAGGCCTGCTGGCTTTGGTCCTACTTCTGCTGATTAACCAGCATCTCTGTACAGGAAAGGAGGCCAATTCAGGGAGAACGCTTTATTCTGTGTGCCAGGACTCAACCAGCAGAGATAAAATGTCATATCACTCCAGTTTGGCTCTTCAGTGGATCCCATCTCAGTATCGGCTTTTACTTACAGCCCCAAGAAACACAGCAACCCACCTCCTCTATCACAGGCAGAATAAAATAGAAAATGTCTACTTGCGCGTAAAGCTAGCAAGGCACCATACTAAACTACAATGCTCCAAACAGGAACATCCACACACAAGACAAGTGACAAAAACTCCTGAGGGAGTTTCCCACTGAGGGAAATCAATGCTGCAAGTTCAACGTCTCCTGAATATAAACGGATCTTCTCCTCCTTCCTCAATATCTAGCAAAAATTTCCCCTTTTTTGCCCAGCGAGGTAGTTCTATTAGCCATTTTTAATGGACTGGACTTTTTTTTAATGAAATCAACAAATATGGCTCCAAACTACTCCATCTCAAAAATCAGCAAATGCTCTGAGAAAGCCACTAGGATATTTCCTTCCTTTCAACCTTCAGAATTAAACATTATGTCTTTGACCACAACTATGAGTAAGAGCAGGACAGCCTAGTGGCTGGTGGGAGAGGAACAAAAACAGGAATCCTTGGGTCGTGAGTCTGTTCCTAAATTTCATCATCTAGGAAGCAGATTGAAGATACCTCATCTCTACAGAAATGACAGGCATGAATTCAGCAGCCTCACGGTCTGTATATAATAAGTAATGCTGCTTTGTGGCATCATAAAATTATGGTTTCCAATATTAATTAAACTCATTATAACTATTAATAATTATCCCACAAAATATGGCCAAACTGTGAAAAGTCAGCATTTCCCACTCATCCAACTGACACTTCCAGAGATGGTATATCTTGGTCAAAGCAACAATTCTAATTTTTAAAAGTTATAAGTTGTATGTAATTGTGCTAATACTTTGGATCTCTAACAAACCTTTTATTTAAGTGATGGTGATTGTGTTGCGGGAGCCAAGGAAAAAAAGTGTCTTTTGTGCTTCACTAAGCAATTAACTACACTCATGCTCTGCCCAATTAAAACAGTATTTTTTAAAAAAACACTTTTAAGTGAAGAAGTATAGAAACACTCCCTAAATGGAGAACAACCTAGGTATCAACTATACTTTTCCCAGTTGCTCCCGGGCATTAGGCCACTGAAAGACATTTGCGCTAACACCCTCACATGTGAGTGGCTATAAGTAGGAAGGAGCTTTAATTCTTTCTGGTCTTCCAAGGTAGTTAATAATCTCTAAACAAGTGATTAAATACACTAAAGATATCTAACTTTAAAAAGACTTTGGTAGGAGTACCCCATTTCTCCACTGCCCATTCTTTTATTTTTATCTTTTAAGTTATTGTTTCCATTTTGTGTCTGTTTGTGTGAGTAAGACAGGGTCTCAGTCCCTTGCCCTGGGTAGAGTGAATGGTGTCACCATAGCTCACTGCAACCTCCAACTCCTGGGCTCAAGCCATCCTCTGCCTCAGCTTCCCAGGTACCTGGAACTACAGGTGCATGCTACCTGGCTAATTTTTTTCTATTTTTTTTGTAGAGACAGGGTCTCGATATGTTACTCAAGCTGGTCAACTCCTGGGCTCAAGCAATCCTCCACCTTGGCCTCCCAAAGTGCTAGGATTACAGGCATGAGCCACCACACCCAGCCTGTTTTCTTTTTAAAAAAAATCCTTACATGATTCCTGTGGTTGGATAGTTTTAATGGTTTCTCTTCTCACTATAAAATCAAGGGCAATTTTAACCTTTTATGAAAGTCACCACTTCTGTAGAACAACCCATAGTTTACAAAGGGATAAAATCATTCTTGGGAAGGTCACTCTTGATGACATTCCTTTCAAGGCAAGGACCTTGTTTCAATACACTTCTTGTAAATTCTTTGAGGAACCATTTATAAAGTGAGGAAGTCTTTTGTCTTTCAGGGAACAATTTTCTAATTCAACTGGTTTATCCACCCCTAACGTGTTCATATATGTCATAGTCCATTCTGGTCATAAACTGGGTGGCTTATAAACAACAGAAATTTTTTTCTCATAGTTCTTCAGACTGGGATGTCCCAAATCAAGGTGTGGGCAGACTCATGTCTGAAGAGGGCCAGCTTCCTAGACAGCCGTGTTTTCACTGTAACCTCCTGTGGCGGAAGGGGTGAGCTGGCTCTCTGGGATCTCTTCTATAAGGGCCCTAATCTCAATCACCAAAGCTTCTACCACTTAAAACCATCACCTTGGGGGTTAGGACTTCAACATAGGAATTTCAGAGGGACACAAACATTCAGACCATCGCATATATTAAATACTCATAAAGTGCTCCACTTTGTGCTAATTTTGCAGAGAGCATGGGAGGAAAGTGCATATATAGTTTCCTTTTTCCCTTCCCTCTCTGGATTCCTTATCACAGCACTCATCTACCAAGGAGAATGGAAGTGTGGTCAGAGTAAATGTGGATCCCTTGGGCCTCAAGGAAAGAGTCTGGCAAGCAAGCACACCTTCTAAAGGTAATTTACGATTCAAGTCTTGAGTGTCCAGAGCCAACTCCTACTGGGCAAGCATGACAAGAACAGTCCTCTAACTGGGACTAGGGAGAGAGCAGCGGAGGGTGGGATATGCCGCTGCAATCAGGCCCATCACAATATAATTAAGCTGGGGCCTAGGGTAGAAGAAGTAGGTTAAAGGCAAAGGCAGCAGCTTACAGTGAGTGGTACTGTGCAAGCAGAGATGGGATACAAATGAGCGCTCTCAGGGCCAGGTGTGCTGTGAACCAGAGGGCACTGATTAGAGCCTCCCATGCTGAGCGATCAGGGTCAGGGTGGAGGAAGCAGGTCAAACCAAATCCAGTACCATCTTCTCCTGAGCGCAAGGCCAGTCCAGCAGTATACTCTGCCTTCCCTGATGGATCAGGTCTGTGTGGAGAGGGTAATAAAGAGATCTGCAATGCTTCAAACTTGTCCTAGGTAACCACTAGCATATGAACACACGTGGAGCTGCCAAAGAGCTCCCACACATGTGTAGGAATGATTAACAGGAAACAGTGCAGAGCCAAATGCTAAAGATACAGGGAGAAGAGAAAAAAGTGAGGGGGAAAATGGAGTGAGTGTCAAAGGAGAAGAAAACATGGAAGACATAACACACACACACACAGAAGACAGAGTGCAAAAATAAGCTAGTTTGTTCCTAAGCAAAGCCAAATCATATTCTTAGATTAAGCCAAGGGGTAAAAAGCTCAAAAGGACCTTCCTGTCACTCTCTTGTACTTATTTTTTAAATGAAAATACACAGTGTCAATAAGGTTATAACAAAACTGATAAACTCACAAATCCCTTGTAATAGTGTAAATTATCACAACTTTTGTTGAATATCAACTTAGAAATAAAATTAAAAGCTATAAAAATTGTCACAGTCTTTCACCCAGTGATACTCCTGGACACTTAGCCTTAGGGGAACAAATCAAAAGAAAAACTACATGTATAAAAATATTCACTGCAACATCATTTTTAACAGCAAATTGTTTTCTTAAATGAGGGCTAGAGACTGTCCCAAAAACAGAATGATTAAGTGAACTCAGACACAGCAACCCTGTGGAAGCGTATGGTGTTATTAGAAATAATTATTCAGTTTATGTAGCAACATGAGAAACGTATATGATTTGTAATATTTATCAAATATCTGTAGATCACAATTACTACTAGGTAAAATATGCATACCAATGACAAAGACCAAGGGGAAACGGGGGAAATACACAGTTGATATATTAAGAACTGCAGAACTGTGGGTGATAGTTCCTTTAAAAATTTTTTTTCACTAGATTGTTGTTTGTCCATGAAAAACATGAGTTTGATAGGACTAGTGGTACAGGCAGAAACAATGAAATGAAAGGGTGGAATCTCTTAATATACCTTTTAAACTAGTAATAAAACCTTTCTTTTCCCTTCTTCCTACATTAGTAGGGCTTCACAGCAGTCCCATGCTTCTGCCTAGAAACACAGCCCATCAGTCTGTCTTAAGGGACTCTTCTTAGGATCAAAACCTAGAACCACTAGGTCTGCCCCAATCTTGTCTCTCTTGCCCTGCTCCATCACTATGACCTCAAACACCGCGGCCTTCGCGCAGCTGCCCAGAGCTGGCCAATCCTTCATGGATCCCAAAGAATCCAATGTATTTAATAAATAAAAGGCAGCAGCACACTGCGCCGCCTGCTGCCAGACGCTGACATTTTCCAGTCCACACCGAGCTATAATTACCGGGAGGCAAAGCCAAAAGCAACAAAGCAGCTTCAAGGAAGCTGTGCTAAAACACTCCCCAGCTTTTAACTACATGCGTATCCTTTTCTGCTCACCCCCCACGCCCTATTCTCCCTATTGTACTCTGAAACGCTTCTGAAACCACCAGATTGCAGAAAGACACTAATAGCTACAGCTTAATGTTCAGAGCTTGACTGAGACCACATGGTGAGCCAATATAGAGCATTGTTGAGAAATAGAAAAGCTGTTCTTAGAACCAGAAGGAAATTAGATAATCCCAGCCCAGGTTACTTAATGGTTTTAAGATGGGAAATTCTGTGTTTGTGTTTGTGTACGCGCATGTGTGTGTGCGTGTGTGGGCACACACATGCACGGGAGCACATTTTGAGTTAGTGGCAATGCAAATGAGGTAAAAACACCTACCAGGCCCTCTAAAAATAATTTGCAAGAACTCCTCCAGCACGGACTGGTTTGAGGCACAGTGGCAAGTGCTAGTTCTATGCAGTTTAGGTTGAGCGCTGCAATTCTCTATCTTCAGGAAACTTTCCTCTTCAAAGAGCATGCCTAAGAATCCCCATAACATCATACTCTGACCACTCACCCACTTAGGAAGGAATCCCCGGAGAACCAGCCCTACCCCTCCCGCCCCTACCCTGCCCTGCCCATTTGCAATCTCTTAGTCATGTGTGTCTGTGCTTTAGTCGCTTGCTGTAAGGGACTCACCTTCATAAGAGGCAACTCGATGTCTTCTGTCACAAGCGTTATTCCAGGAATTTCCTGCAGTGGGGAAAAATATATATACACAACTGCTCAGTGTAACAACTACCACCAGCTCAAGCTTTCAGAATGTGTTTCTGCACAGACAGAAGCTAAGGGTAGCTTCCAGTTTGCTAATCTCTACTTTAAATAAACCTTGGAGTATATAAATAACAGTGAACACAGCCTCTCTCTGGTCTCGGGAAGGGAAATATTCTTTAAAGTCACACTCAGAATAGTTGGCAGGGTCTCTAAAGGAAAGGAAAAGACTATGAAGAAATAGAGCAAATAGTTTATTTTTTTTATACATTTCTAGTCAGGACAAAGTGAGGCAAATTGTATTTGCACCAAATGTAATGATAAAAGGGAACTGTTCTGTTATTTATATTCCTTCCTCCTCCTTTCACTTAAATGTATCACAGTTGGTCGCTGGCTTACTAGACGGAATCAAGAACAACTGGATTCTTCTATGACTTGAGTAGAAAATTTTTCTGCACCTCATGTCCACCCTAATTCCATAAATAAGAGCTCCCGATAAAGAGCTTCTGCAGTGCTATCACCATGGCGAGTCTGAAAGGTGAGCAATTCATATCAGGAAGTCTAAATGATAACACTCGGTGTTAACCAGTAAGCATTAAAATAGAAATTTAATAAAAAGAAAAACTTTCAAAATTGCCCTTTATTCACTGTTAGTTTTAAAAGTGTGTCTCCATGTTAATTATGTAATTAGCCTTTCATCAGGTCAATTCAACTTTCACTTCCTTAAAGAAAATAGATGATATATGAGAAAATAATTAAGGAAATGTTATGTTGAAATAAAAATTGGCATTTGTTTAGAATGTAAATGGCGTAGATTTAACAGACATACAATATTCTTGTGAAAAGGGGCATTGCAGTGATAGAGAATTTTTTCAGAACATTCAAGAAACTGAGTTCTGCATTGACAGTAGAAAGCCTGTGATAGGACTCCATTAAGTGCTTCATTCAGCATTACTCAGCAACAGAGGATACATTTAAAAAGCATTAAAATTTCACCAGTTTTATGTTATCAACAGCACTTTAAAATAAGTATAACAATAGCATTTCACCATAGGTAGAATTGCTTACAAAGCATAATTCAAGGATTATCTGTGTGTAAGAGCACCATATTTCCTAGTATCTTAAAAATCCAAGTCTGTTGTCTCCATATGGAAGGATGAAATTAATGTTTTCTATCATGGCAACTTTTTATTAAGGTTGTAGCATTAAGAACATTTGTAGGCCAGGCGCGGTCGCTCACACCTGTAATCCTAGCACTCTGGGAGGCCAAGGCAGGAGGATCCCTTGAGCTCAGGAGTTTGAGACCAGCCTGAGCAAGAGTGAGACCCCCATCTCTACTAAAAATAGAAAAATTAGCCAGGTGTGGTGGCACATGCCTGTAGTCCCAGCTACTCAAGAGACTGTGAGGCAGGAGGATCACCTGAGCCCAGGAATTGAGGTTGCTGTGAGCTGTGATGATGCCACTGCACCCTATGCAGGGCAACAGAGTGAGACTGGGTCTCAAAAACAAAACAAACCCTGCTCCTCCCCCTGCTTCAAAAAGAAAAACTAAAAAAAAAAAATTTTTTTAAAAGAACATTTGTGAATTAGAGAAAGGAAAACAAATGATCTCCATCAGTGCTAAAAATAAGTATAGGCTTACGGAATTTCAGGATTAGAAGAGAACTTTAAAGTAACCTACTCCAACCACAAGAAGTTTAAAGCGACACAGTAAACCCCAAGGAAAGCTCAGGACCCAGAGGTTATAACTGTGGGTTTCTTTATATTGTACTTCCTGATGTCACCCTGTGTCCACAATGGCACCTCTGCCCCACAGAGTCTTGAAAAGTGCGCAAGTGCTGCGGTGTCATTGTCGTCAGGATGGTATTCTCATACCACACTCACTTGACACATTCTCGGTGTTTTAACACAACCCTGGGAACTAGCGGTCCAGGCCCTGCCTCCCGGACACTTTGAACACAGGACACAACAGCAGTGGGCGGTGAGGGCAGGGAGCCGAGATGTGCATTTCCTGATTCTGGGGCAGGTGTAACCTGCAGACTTCCTGCCACGTTACCACAGCGTCTGCATGTACATTCGCAAGTGTGCTTAAAGAAACACACAGGAACAAGCTCAGGTCTTACCCTTATAATTCTACAGTTAGGTGCAAAAACCTAATAACTATTAATGATAAAAGAAAAAAACACAGGTTGCCTTTAGGAAAACACTACCACTGTGCATGCCAAAAACTTGGAAATGAATCAAACACACTTGACACATCTTTCTTAAGAACTATATTCACAGTCTAAATACAAAATGGGAAGTTTCATAATTTATCCTAGTACACATTTTCCTGTGTCTGTCTGTGTTACCTAAATTCAATTTATTTTTCTAAATACCTTTTTGATACAAACTTCTGCCTCAAAACTAAGCACATAGTTCCAACACCTAAATATGAAAGGAGAAGAGGCAGAACTTTTCTCAGGCGCAGCCTATGCATGGTCTTCACTTGCCAGTTCAACAAAGTTCAGTTTACTGCACCATGTGTTAAAGAGAACATGAACAGTGTTTTAGCTCACCACTTCCTAATTTAAAAGGAGGGAGTCCAGACCTACAGGAAGAAAAGACTGAATGGAGTGAGCGTGCATAAGATTGTTGCCTTTTACTGATCTTGAAGCTCTAGAGTTATTACAGATTTTATGAGGTTGGGAAGAGGGGCCAGGAAGGTCCTAATCTACCAAGTACAACAGCAATGATCCAGCCAATCCTCATTTATAAAAACCTAATAAATATTTTAATCCACTCTAGTCACTAAGAAAATTAAAATAACATTTTATAAAAACACCATGATAGAGGTTTAGTTCTGCCTGGAAGTAGGAAGAGTAATAAATACCCTGTGTATCTTCTCCTTCAACTTCACGGTTTTTCATATAAGTATTTTTGGCCAGTAGCAGGGATTCACCATTACTTCTCTGTCAGAAAATTTCAACTCAGTTCCTTATCAGTCAAGACAGAAATGAAATCACAACCTTGGTTACTACAATGGGGATGTCCTACAACTGACCCGTAACCGTGAATTGATTTTAATTGCGTACAGAATATAAAGTTTTAACTTACTGTATTCCAAGTGAGCACTGAGGAATATGGCAAAAGTTTGTCCACGTTACTTGTCTCTGGATATACACTCCAATATGAAGAAGCTGAGTAGATTTTTGAAAGATTAAAAAAAAAAAGATGTGGTTTAATAAGAAGGCAGCTGACTTAATTCAAACAAACCAACAAAAGTTTTCATTGCCTACCCCTCATCCTCAAAAGGTTAACCATTATGATGTTATCTACTGACTAAAATGTTCAGGTTCTGCTTTTTTACAATCAGAATAATTTCAAAGAATTTTTATTTAGCACTGTATCTACCCAGATGACATTATACCACTTCACATGGAACCAGCCAACACAAAACCGGGCTAAAAAAGTTACATTTTACATAAAACAAAATCCTTAATAAGGTTACAGAATCAAGATCCTATCTCATATCTCATCAGTCTCTGAACAGCCACTGCTTCTCATGAAACCACAAGAGAATGAAATTTAATTAGCTGCTGACTGCAATGGAGTATTTTTTTTTTAAAAGTGTTCCTAAGCAGCATTTTGACAGGTTGAGGCATTCATTACCAATTTACTGCTTTCCCTCAAGCAAAAGGGTCAAGTATTCAACTTAAGGTGCAACATCAGCACACTTACCAATTATAAATTCCTGAATGAGGTCAAATGAATGGCAGGCAGAGACGTTCTCAGAAACCCATTGAATAATCTTTAAAAAGCAAGACAGAACTCTGTTGGTATTTAAATCTATACGCCATCCCCGCCACCGAAGAAGTACAAATATATATGAATCTTTTAAATCCTCTATCTATTTTGGAATTGCTTAAGAATGTATTCACTTTTACACTATCTTTAAGATACATAATGTAATTCTGGGTAGGTAAAGTCGTATTATAAATGAAATCCTTTTTATACATCTTGGTAATAAATATCCTTGGCTGGTATCCAAGTAAACCTTCTTTAACCCAGTATTCATTTGTTCTGAGCAGAATGGGTCATGTTATAGCACAGCACCAGTGGGAAGAGCTGTGGGATGCAGGAGAAAACAAAGCAACACAAACCACCAGGCTTGGAGGCAGCAGGCCCAGGTGTGAATCCCAGCTCAGTCCATCTCAGTCCATCAGAGTGAACACTGTACACCAGTTAACCTTGGTGAGCATCACTCTACTGCCATCCCAAGGGAGGGATGGTCCCTGCTATATCTACGGCTCTCTCAATCCCCATGCCATCCTCACCTGCTGGAGCAATGACACTGCCTGTTTGCTCCCTCAGAACTGATGGATATTATCAAGGCATGCCTCCCCATGAGCACACTCACATTCTGTCCCCACCAGTAAGCTGTTTACTCCAAACCTATCTATGCTAGTTGTGCTTATTTTCACAATTAGGTAATTTAATAAAATATCACCATAAACAAGGAAAATAATGGATGCAAAAAAGAGTGTCAATAAAATCTGAATGCTTTGGAAAGACTCAAAGGTATGTCTCTAAAACATTTACTAAAAAAACTAGATGTAGGTTAGACAAATATAAAAGACTGGGTAAAAAAATGCCTGAAATGTACAGATTGCTTTGGAAGAGTCTTTAAATTATTGTTCTTAGAAATAAAAATGTTTAAAAAGTAACAGGAAGTTAAAGATGACACATTCCTAGTGGTTTTATGCAAGAAAAACGACTCTGAACTCCAATTAGCTGATGCACAAAGGCCTTAAAAGTTACATCAAAAGGCCTTAAATGTGCATTTTTATGTTTTAGTTTAAAATAAAATTTCTAATGTGTGTTTTTTTCAATTAACCAGCCACCCATTGGTCCCAACCAAGTGTGATAAGGGGATTTCTCTGACTTCACAGGATAGCTGTAAAAACTAAATAACAAAGAATGTGCAAAAGTGCTTTGTAAACTACAATGTGCAATACAAATATAAGCTATCTTTATTAAAAATGTTATAAATATCTGCCACCAGTTTTTAGCCTTGGACAATTGTGCACCAAATGCAGACCAGGAGAAAAAGTAAATATTTGAGAAACTCATTATTGACTAAGCATTTCTTTGGAATGTTACTGATGTAGCTAAACATTGATTCACAATGGAAAAGAGGGTACTCAAAAAACAGACATACCCTCCGCCTGAGGTCTTGTAAGGAGCCATAAAAATGAACCACAAAAGAAGAATATGTTGGAGTTAAGACAGAGACCATAAACCTCACTAGTTGTTACCAAATAGAAATAACTTCTGATCATTTTCAACCACTAAGTATGTACATCTGGTGTTGTCTATTTGCTAATTTTTCAGCGCGAGCTATATTCACACCTGGCCTTCCAGGACCCGCAGGCCTCGGCCACAGGACAGCACACAGTGCAGCGCAGCCATCTTCTCACAGTCTAGGCAGGTGTTCCACAGGAACCGTAATAAATACGACTGGTTGAGGAGTGCTCTATAGAGCTTTCCAGAACAACAATCCAGGACCAGGCACCCTGACAGTGACTGTAA
The DNA here is from genome assembly GCA_963574885.1 of Lepilemur ruficaudatus. Classification (NCBI taxonomy): domain Eukaryota; kingdom Metazoa; phylum Chordata; class Mammalia; order Primates; family Lepilemuridae; genus Lepilemur; species Lepilemur ruficaudatus. The sequence continues at coordinate 12,705 of CAUYRT010106912.1, forward strand.
AGGACTATGAGGTAGCAGATCAATCATTTCAGTATTTCCTGGCCAAAAAAAAAAAAAATCACAAAATAAAAGAATGTCCTTTCACCCAAACGTAGATGTCAAAGTCAAAACAAACCCAAACGGGCCATATCCACGAGAGAAAAACTACAGCCATACCTGTCTGAAACAGACTGTGGCAGATCAAGTCTGGATGTTGAATGTTAAGCAGATGGAAGAAATGACCAGGTAAGTAAACAGCCACATAATAGTCTATAAAAGAGAAAGGTTTAAGTCATCTACATGTGGTAAGAGCTATACAGGTACAGATAAAGCCCAGAACTTCACACTATCCCTATTTTTCTTTGAACTTCTTAAAACACCAAAGTTCTTACCAATGTAATAACAACCTGTCTGATGCCAATGCATTTCATCTCGCTAGCCAGATCTCATTTATTTCTATCTGAGGCTAATTTTTTCAGAGATTTAGCCATGGTTATCTTAATTTATACCTGTAGTTTTGTTTCTAAGTGAATTGTGACTTCATGTGAACCTAAATGATCTCTGAGAACAAATTAGAATAAATATCAAGCAAGATGAATTATTACTTAATCTGAAAGACTGGGAATAGATCATAATGGGAATTTTCTTCATAATTTCTGCCACTATGGGGGAAGTGCTAAAATTTAGTTCACTATGTTTGCCCATTCATCATCAGCATCTTGTTTAGAGAACCTTTACATTGATATTCATCAAAACAATCTCTGCAGACATTCTGACACTTTAAGAAATACTAATTTATTTCCTTGCACAGCTAGCTGCTAGAATTCATACCTTCAGTCCCTGCACTAGATATTTTTGTACCAAGAACATTTGTACCCAGCTTGAGACAAGGTGTAAAAAATAGGTTTCTGGAGAATGGGAGGGTAGAAGTAGCCCTTGCCAGTAATTTTTGTAGGATCTTAGAAAAAACAAAAATTCACATGGTGGTAGTGAATTTTTATATAGATGAAACATTTAGATTATAAATGAGCCAGCTAGCCTCCTTTCTCTAAGAAGCAAAGAAACACATGCTAATCATTTGCATAGAAGGCGTTCTATGGAAAAGAAAGGAAAGAGGATATAAAACTCAAACCAGTTGACTTATAAGTGTGCTTTCAGTCAACATGGATTAAATGATGTTAACGTGCCTAGCACAAATGGTTGCAATAATCTCATTATGACAACACTTTGGTAGAAAAACACAAATAATAATATAGTGGGACATAGGGAAAAGGGTTTGGGCATCAAATGAACTAAACTCCTAGCTCTACCACTTAACCAGTTAATTGGAGTGGTACTATATCCCTGGGAGAGGCGGCATTTGAAAATATAATAGGGTATTCTGGGGTGTCACATCACTGGGGTAAGGGTGAGGGAATTCCTATTGCCATTTGGTGAGTAGGCTCTAGAGATACTCAGTCCCAAAATGTGCAGTAGTAAAACGTCAGTAGTACCTATAGTGGGCGGCATGACCTCCAATGAAGATATTCCTTGCTAATTCCCAAAGCCTCTGAATATGTTAAGAGAGACTTTGTAGATGTGATTAGGATCTTGAGATAAGGAAAGTATCCTGGATTATCCAGGTGGACCCAATATAAGCACAAAAGTCCTTATAAGAAGGGAAGATTTGACTACAGAAGAGAAGACGACCATATGACAAGGAAGCAATGGAGTCACGTGGCCACAAACCAAGAATGACCAGCCTCTAGATGCTGGTGGAGGCAAGGAACGAATTCTTCCCTGGAGCCTCCAGAAGGAGCCAGTCCTGCCCACACCTTGATTTTAGCCCCTCAAGACCCGTTTCAGACTTCCGACCTCTGGAACTGTAATAGAATGTTTGTATTGTTTGAAGCCCCAAGTTTGTGGTAATTTGGTACACAACAACAACCAATGTAGAATGTGCTAATTAGACTGATTTGATCATTCCACAATGCATATATGTATCAAAACACCATATTGTACCCCATAAATATATATAATTACAACTTGTCAATTAAAATTAAAATAGACTTTAATAAATAAGAAAAACTAATATAGTATCCCTCACAAATGATACCAAAATAAGCCTGGTAACACATCTCACCCTTTTTGAACCCAATTTCATTATCCGTAAAATGGAGATTATATCACCAAGCAGAATTATTATAAGGATCAAGATCACGTAAGTAAAATACTTAGCATGTAGTATTCGTTAAATAAATAGTAGCTTTTTATTTATAAACATATCTTTCTTATTTAGAAGTGTTTGGGGTTCATGGAGAACTTGGAAACACTATTCTTTAATATTTCAATCAATATAAGCTCCCTTATATAAGGTGACAATTCAGGGAAATTGCATGTAATTAATAGCAAAAAAATATATTACTCAAAATATTGTCATGAAAATTACTGTTAGAACAGTTTTAATCTTGGATACAATTTTGTGCCTATAAAGTGTGCTTAAGAAGGAAAGATAACTTATGTAACATACCCCATTTTCACAAAGCTTCATATTTCTGCCCTCCCCACACTCTGAAGACTACAGATTAAGTCATGCCTGCCCTTTTCAAGTCATTCCCAGCGGTAAACAAAAAAAAAAAAAAAAAAGGAAAAAAGGGAGGAGGATACCTTTGCCCTCAAAAAATGCTAAATTTTCTTAGTGGAAAGTTTCCCACATCACTCCCGAGATGGGACGCTGATACAGCACTGCTGATAAGGGTCAAGCCCCAGACCCAGGAAACCTTACATTTATCTCTCTTATCACAGGAAGCAGTGGAACCAGGCTTGTCTAGGGCAATTTCCCACAGGTTCAGAGATCATGTTAAGATTTGCCACATACTGGCCCACTTTGCCTAAGATATCTAACCACATCAGTAGTATCATTCAAAATAAAAATCTTTTTATGGACTTTCTTATCAGTTTTAGTTCTCACTTTGCACAGCTCGCTCACATTGCTCTTTCCTAAACCTTTGTCATGACAATAGACAGTCTGGGAAATAGGGATAGAAAAAGACATCAAAGAATCATGCGCTCTAAACCTGAAGTATTCTTTTTTAAAATATTGTGCCACGTCCCATATGTGGCAAGTAATAGTTCTATTCCTCAGTCTTGTGCTAAGCTGTTTGTGCCCCACATCCCAACCGGCATGAAAAAGCAGTTTTCAGTAGGGAAGTACGATGAACACTTTAATTTTCTTCATTATAGACTCCCTTAATATGCTCAAACTAATACTCGGGTTCCCTTCACTATATTTAGTCAATGAAAGCAACTCACTCAAGTTGGTCCATAAATTATTAATGGGACTTGGAAGATGTTCATGATTAGCAACAGGAAATGGACAATTTCCCGAAAGCCCCATCCTCTCTAGAAGCAAGGGACAACATGATGTATTATTTCTCATAGGCTGTTAGGAAATATCCCATAGACAGGTATCATTTCTACTAACAAATGGCTTTTAAGACTGCTACCAAAACATAAAGCTCACAGCCTAGGCTCTCTAAAAGGAGATACATCCCACAGACCCAAAGGCTAATGGAGCTAAGAAGAAGGGGTGTGTTCCAGAGAAAACCATCTCTCGTTGGGCTTCAAAAGGGTCACTGATAGTCATCACAATCTGAGTGTCAAAGACACATGAGAAATGGGGCACACAGAGAAGACCAGGAGAGAGTGAAGGCTGAAGCACGGCACGTGCAGATAGAGCGGTCAGAGCGGAGAGAGACACATCTCTCCATCACCCACCAAGGTTGAGAAAAGTAATGCCTTTTGTCACGTGTGAGCCAGCACTCCCGAGAGCAGCAGTGAAGGTCTTGCTGTGTCCTGCAGAGAGAGAACATGAAGCCAGAGAAAGAGTGTTAAGAAACGAAGAACTGGAACTCCACCCAAGGTGACTCTATATAACACTCTCAAATTTCAGTGACTACGAAACGGATATAGCAGGCATCTCTGACTTCTAGATTTCATGGTTTCCCACATTCTCCAAAACCCAGTGTTGAAGGTGGAACATCTGTGTGCAGTCACATTCCAGTAGTTGTTCGGGCTTATGTGTAATCTTGGACCACAGTAAGAGGTGAACTGTTCAGGGAGGGAAGGATCCAAGAGATGAAAGAGACCAGATGGCTCACTGAGCCTCACCCCTCCAGGCTCCCTGCCACAGCATGCAGTCAGTGAGACCCTCATGCTTCCCTAAGTCACTTACAAACTCCATTTTTAGTTATAGCAAGGGTAGACCATTTACTAAACTCAGTGTATTGGACTTCATTCTTTACTTTTCTAACTCTTAATCTTCAGGAAAGTTTCATTTATTAGTTTAGATCATTAATCATTAGAAAAATGTACAAAAATTTTCCACAAAATCTCAAACTCATACTATTTAAGCATGTATAATATATAAGTCTAGTTCTGAACTTAACTTTTCATTTCTCCATTACTAAGTTCTTAAACTTTTCACTTTGATCTCTAACCTTGGAAGGTAATGTTAGGCACTTCTGCAGAATAACAAACTCTGGTATGGCTTGGCATAAAATTTTTTAAATATTGAGAAAAAATGTCATCTTTAAAAACTTATAACTCGACCCACAGTATGTACTACACAAATACTAATTTTAAGGAATTAATCAAAACAATTACTCCTTAGCATGGTTCAGACTAAAACTGTTAAATGCACTGTGATTTACTACAGAACTGGAAGAGGCTGAGCATTTTACTCCTGCTCCCTAACCTGTGATGTGTCAAAATCTTGGGCCACAGACGTGTGAAATGGAATAAATATAGCTTAGATCTATCCTATGTAACTCTGTAAGCTAAATCTATAGATACTTTCCAATTAGTAATAACTATAAAGCAGACACACTTTGGGCAAATATCATCCATTAGGATTGGTACACAGGCCTAGAAAAAGATATAGGCCAGGGGAAGAATTATAATATGTAAAAATAATTAATATTCATCATTCACTTTTCTCAGGAAACATTATATAGGTATACAGGTATAAAATGTAATGATAAAAATTGACTGCAAGATAATAAGACTTAAAATCTATCTAATTTGCTATTGCTTGGAAAAAGTAACTAAATAAAAGTAAAAAAGCAGAAATGAAAAGTACCTTTATGAATGTAAAACACTGAATATGTAATTTGTTCCAGAGAAGCACACTTAGGGCTGTAACAGACACACAAACTTCCTAGAAGTAAAAAGGTAGTTAGTAGAGTTAAAAAGCATCTATGTCATAGGTAAGAGTAAAGTTTCCTAAAGCCACTTAACCTTCCTCCTTAACACTTAACCAGTTTATCAAAAATGTGTTCTCCTCTTTACAGAAAGGTTCCAGTCTTATTTATCTTGACTGAAAGGCAAAGTGTAATCTATCTTATGGGGCAACAGGACCAAATGTGGTGTGGGAGTCCATACCCACTCATATTCGGGTCACTGAAGATATTGGCCCAAGACCAAAGGAGAGCTCTTGGCATAGCGTGGCCTTTCCAGGTAAGCACTGACTGCCTTCACTTACCCACTCCAGAACAGCCTCAGCCTTCCCCCATCTGTCAATGTGTAAAACCATAGACTGTCTCCAGCAGCTGTCCATCAGTAGCCCACAAAGGAGGGCATTGTGCTTAAACTGACACTTCTAATTGGCAATCTCCTATTTCAGTTAATCACATAAACAGCGTAACTGAAATAGGAGATTGCCAGGTAGAAAGCCACTTGACAAGGAGTCAGGAAACTTAGGGTCTAGTCCCAGAGCTATTAACAAAGTTGACTAGCTGTGAATTCAAACACCACTCTACTTCAGTGGATTTCAATATTTCCTCTATTATACCCCACTATTTCCTTTATCAAAGAATCATGGTAGGTAAAACAAGCCCATTTCCCCTAAGAAGGCTATTCAAGGACATTTAGAAGCATTCTGTTATCATATTATCATTTGTGACTATTTTTAATGACATTTAAAACTGCAATGTATGGTTAGAAGCATATTTTATTGCAATATCTTAAAAACACAAAATAACAAAAAATAACTATCAGATAAAATAACACAAAATAACAAAAAAGAATAACTTTATCAGATAACACAAAATAACATAAACACAAAATAACAAAAAAATAACTTTATCAGATAAAATGGTAACAATTCTGTTACATGTAAAATTACTGTTATGGTTACCAAGCACATAGTGATAACTTTTCTTTAAAATTATAGTAGACTCACTGGGAATAAAAATAATCTATCACTAAAGCATAAACAAAATAATAATTATAAGAGTTACAAAAGTCTCATGTACCACTTTGACTACTTTCATACAGTAAACATTATCAGCAAAAAAACAACTGGTTTATCCATTCTTTTATGTTTTATAATCACAAGGAGCAAGAAATTGCTAAAAAAAAAAAAAAAAAAGATAAAACTTCAGACTCTCTAGGAATAAAGAAATAAAAATTAAAACAAGGCATCATATTTTTCCTTTCAAATTTGCAAAGGTTTTAAAATGATAATGAATGCAGATTCAGAGTTGACTGTCAGCCAGGAAAGGAATGAAAATATTTTCTTTCCTCTTAATGCTTAGAGAGGCTGATTTATCCTCCTACTGTAAGAGACTTATTAGAAAAATTTATAAGAACACACAATCTTAATACACAAGTGGCCTGTCAACAGCAGCAACGCTTTTGCCCACCATCAAGCTCATGAGCACACCCATCATCCAGATTGTGGACTCCAATTCCTCGGAAGGTGGCCAACTGCAATTCTCAGGACAGGGAAATTCGGGACAAAGATGCTTCCAGGAATGTAACAAATAAAGCCGTAAGGACAAAATAGCTCCCAATGGGCCAAGATGTGACAACTAAATGTCAACTTTTATTATATCATCATCACTAATGTAAAAAGTTAAAATAAAAGTTCATAGAAGGCCTTGAGTCTATTTGCATTCGTCTCCTGAACCATGTTTTCTGGCCTCTGTGCTAGAGAAGAATTAAGCTATTCTAGAGGGAGCCATATTTGGATTAGGCTATCTGCTTCCTTCTCCAGGCCTACTTTGCTGGAGTGGATTTTGTTGTAACAACAAAGGTAAAATAATCACCTCTGAAAAGTAATTTGGGAAATACATGAACTGACAACTTATTAGTCAAAAATCAAAAGGTTGCTTCTCTGGCTTGTTTCATCTTAAATCTGGAAGCATTCCCTTTGAAACAGGCTCACTTTTTCTATTTCAAAGCTGACTGAAGAGTAAGGCTCATTTTCTACTCTCCCTGACATTGCTGAGAAAGGAAAAAACAGACTCTTTCACGTTTTATGCCAGATAAGCGTAACATTTGATTAAACAAGATGTCATAAATAGCCCATTTATAAGTTACAGCTGCTACTGCTCATGAGCAATTCCTGTGGGAATAAAATGAAAAGGAGTAAAAACCACATAGAACGAAAGCCTAAAATGATTGTTTATATCCGATAGATTTCAAGCAAAGAACCAGAGAAAAATTTACCCAGCTCCTTCCACGCGAGCCCTGCATCCCAACTCCATCCTGCCTTCCAAGCAAATTCACTCTACCAGTTATTCCTCTCTGCTGTCTATTTATGTTTTCTAAGTATATTCTGTATATATTGAAATATCCTAGAGTCCCTTCTGTCTTAAAAAATATTCCCTAAATCACACTTTCCCCTCTGGCTGCTGCCTCTCCCATGTCTACCCATGCTGCTATGACTGTTTCAACTCCTATATGCCACTTAACCCAGCACGATCACGATTTCACCTCAATTCCCCAGCACAAACAGCTCACAGTAACCTTGTGCTGCCAGACCCGCCTCTCACTACCTATTTAGCCACTGTCTCCTTCATGAAGCTCCCCTCTAATATTACACTTGCTTGGGTTTTCCTCCTCTCTCTCTAAACATTGTTTTTTCCTTTTCCTTTGGATGTTCCACCTAACCTTTATGTATTTATGCTTCCAGATCTTATTCTTAAACATCTTCTCTTCTGACCCTATACCCGCTTCCCAGGACTTGAGATGCCAGCTACATTCTGACAACTTCCTCGTTTATTCATCGCTAGCTCTACCCCTCTTCTAAGCTCCAGATCTCATAGATAACATGCTCAAAAAATAAAACTCATGATCTTCCTTTCCAAGCCTCACCCAAACCCCTCTAACCTCAGTAAATGGTACAATGTTCACCTATTTGCTGATGCCAGAAATCTGAGAACCATCCCTTTCTGTCTAATTTATAGCAAGTCCTCTTAGTTCCATCTCCAAAGCGCATCTCAAATTCATCTGTTCCTCTCCAAATCTATTGCCCATCCTACTTCAAGCAACTATCATCTCAAACATTCACCTACAACATCATCCTAACTGCTCATCTCCGCACTTTTTGTCTTGCCTCAATCCACTCTTCACACAGCAGCCACAGTGAAATTTTAAAAATATATATCTACACGTGGCATTGCCTGCTTAGGAAACTTCAGTGCAGGCGCATCAGTGGATACTAAAATTGACAGGTGAAAAGTTGTTAGGGAAAAGGATAGTCACATGGTGGCAAAGTGTCACCCTACAAATTCCTGATTCAGAGGTTAAAATGTACTTTTACAAGGGACACACACAGTCGTTACTCTTAACCAAATGATCAAACCGGGTCATTAACAGTAGGACACCCTGACATTGTATGCCTTCTGATCTGATACAGATGAAATTCACATCCTCACCTGTGAAGTATTCTCACTGAAAATGTTTAATCTCTAACTGTACCTTTAAATAGTTGTGTGTAACTTCCAATTTACAGGAAATGTCGAGGATAGAGGAAAAGCTAAATGCCTATGCAAGGAAATAATTAGACAAATCCAGAATGTGGGACATTCTGTATGGCAAATGGGCTGGACTCTTCAAAATGTCAACGTTGTGAAAATGAAAAAAAAAGGGCAGGGTCGCATGTGGGGATTGTTGTACATTAACATTAAAAGAGACTACAAAGATTTAATAAGCGAATGTAATACATGAATCTTGATGAGATCCTGACTTTAAAAGCTATATACATATGTATATTTGCATACATATACATACACATATTTTTGAAACAATTATGGAGATTTGACTATAAAGATTAATGCAAGTAATTTTTCAGTGGTAATGGAACAGAGATTGTATAGAAGAGTGTCTTTAACCAAAGGAGGTATGTGAATTATCTAATGGTAAACTGTTATAAAGTCTCCAATGTATGTTTGAATGGTTAGGTCAAAAAGAAGAAATGGTACCTGTATATGGGGAGAATGATAAAGCAAACACTGTAAATGATATGATTAAGTAAAAGGTACAAGGATGTTTACCCTATTTTTGAATTTTTGGTAACCTTAAACATTCTCAAAATAAATTGTACGACGAGAAACAAAACTCTTCAGTAACTTCCCACAGCTCTTAGGATAAAATGTAAAATCCTCCCATGAGCCACAAGGTCCTAGGCAGTCTGGCCCCTGCCTCCAGCCTTCTCTGGCAAACTCTCCTCCCTTGCTTACTCTCCTTCAGTGCCATTGGCCTGAGTTCATACAATCCTGCAGTCTCCCCTGAAACATCACTTCCTTCCTTGAACTCCCCAGGAGGGACTCTGTGACTGACGGGCTGGACAGCAAAAACTGGGAAGGATTATGCAGGAGGGAGGTGGGAAAAGGACTGATTTTTAGGACTAAGGCAGAATAGGATGGAATGTCTTGGAGGGAAGAAACAAGGATGGATGGGCTGAACCAGAACAGTTGAAGATACAAGTAACTTCAATTAAACTTCCATCATGTACTCTCATGGTTTCCTATAATGCTCATTCATAATATTTATCATAATTCTATTTAAATACTATGCATGCACTTACATCATGTCCAAAATGCACACCAAATATCAACCTTTATACTAATAAGGTTAGGCCTGTTTTGCTCATTATTGTATCCCCAATACCTAGCAAACATTAAGTGCTCAATAAACCTTGGCTTAATGGAGAACTAGTACATAACTTGGCTTTAAAAAGAATACAATTCTAGTCAAAGTACTACTCAACTCAAGTAGTAAATGTCCACTCTAGTTGGGAGATTAAAATGGCTATTACATTTAGTTATCAGAGTTGATTATTTAGATGATTATTAAAGTAATGAGCAGTTTTCATTGAATGTAATCACATTCTTCTCTCATTTTCAGGTATTCTTTCCCCCTCCCCGTTTTCTCTATGTATAATAAACAGGCATGAAGGAACAGAATACTGTGTACTAACAACTTTATGTCAAGCTCTGATTATTACATTGGTAGGTTTTATCATGGCTCTTAAAGCCAGGTACATAAGTGTAGAACCCCAAAACATCATTAAGCCTGACACAGAAAGCATCACTATCACTGTATGCCATCTGTTAAAAGATGGAGGTGAGAAAGTGTAGATTAAATACAAAGCCACCCCCATTAGAATGACACAAATAATAACAACTCTGCTGACTGTGGCTCCTTTGATACAGACAGAAAAATGTATAAAATCAGTGAAGACAATTTGATATATGAAAATCCACGTGATCACTTGTATAAGAATGCAGCCCTGTTACATTTCATTTTCAAAATCCATATAGCTAAATGATGACTTAATTTTGTCTAGAACTCACAGACAGTTGAATAAATTGATAAAAACAACACTGGTTGTACCTGTATGGTTGGTAAAAACACACAGAGTCAGGTGTTTGGATAATTTCTCTTGGTCTTGATGACAATCACATCCAAAGTTGACAAGTCTAAGAACATAAAGGATAAATTATCAAATGCATTTAAAAATATCCCCTCATAAAGGATGTAGCTACTATAATATATCCACAGAAATAGAAACATACTCCTGAGAAATTTAAGTAGATAACTGTTTTTGGTTACTGAATTCAGTAATACTTGGTACATAAATGGCATTGGCCTGGCAATACAGAAAAAAATATATTACTTTCAACTGACATTTTTATAACTTTTTTATACTATGCTTCAAAAGAAACACAACTAAATGTTCATATATGATGAAATAAAGCTAGTGAAATACTTAACGGTTTAGGATTATCATTGCTCTAATTCAGGAAGACTTTCATTTCTTCTACACGTTGATGGCATTTTGTTTTTCAAAAGTGTCTCATGTTTTTACTGCATGTAAAGTAGTCTAGAAAAGGAAAAAACCTTGCCTTTTCTGTAAAAGAGGAAATCCAAAGAAAGTAATGCAATCAATTGAGCTGAGCTGCAAGTGGATTGACCTATGACAGCTTCTTTGGTGTCCACAAAAAAGGGTTTTGAGGCTTGATTCTAAGCGTAGCTCTCTGACTCACTGACTCTCACAGGGAGAAAAGCATATCCATACATAAAAATGAATGAGATGTCCTACAGAAATGAATGGCTAAGGAAACCAATACAGTAGACTCTATATGAAAATTCTGTGTTCATTCTTGATAAAATTATTTATACTCCCTATAGAGAACAGTGTGAAAAGATATAACACACAGAATACACATTTAGAAAAGATATAACACACAGAATACACATTTATCTATATAGCATGGATTAGGAATAAATATATTCATTTTACCCACAAGGATCTAATAAAAATTAGTACCAATCTATAAATAACTTACTTAAATCCTGAGTCACTTAATGATATGTCCAAGGGTGCTTCAAACTGTCAAAAAAATGAGTAGAAAATGAACCCAAAAATGACATTAAGTGATGACAGTTCTGACAGCCAGAGCAAGCCTGTCAGTGCTTGCCTGACGATGAAAAGCCCATTTAGCCATCATTATCTTTAGAGGTCATACCCCAAACTCACAGCACAGAAAGTCCACTGAGAATATTCTGCAGTTTACATACAATTACAAGCTTGATGTATATTTATTTCTTAAAGGGCTAATGCTTGGCAAACTTTGCCTTAGATTTGAATATCATAATTGTCATATAATAGGCCAATTGGAAGCAGTAGTCTTTTACAACATAGACAACCACCTAAAAAAGGAAGAAAGGAAGGGAGGGAGGGAGGATTGATTGGGTGTCTTTTGACAAGTAGGTAAGCCAATAAAAGGGCGGGAGGGGCAAATGAAATTCTTGTAACAGTATGATAGCAACCTGTATTAAATTCCAACATTAGTCCTACTCAAGAAGAACAACATACTGTCCATCACATGTAAAGAAATGCGGGACTCCTCACAACAAGGCTAATGTTCCAAATAGCTTTTTCAGGAATAATGCTAGATTTTTACTAATTAAACTATACTCTCTCATTGGCTTTTCTTCTTTATTCTCAAATGCACCCTCCTCACAAGTCCTTTTGGGTCAAATAACTTGCAACCACTTAAAGCTATCTATTATAGACCACATGTATTACTTTCTACTACTCCCCACTTACACATGCTTCTTTAATGTGAGGCATTCAGCTAGTGGAGATTTCCTGTGTGTGTTCCAATAACCCACATGATTTGAATTTGTTACAGAGTTGAAGAATTGAGATGGAAAGAACTATTTTACTTGCTCATAGAAGTGAATAACACATCAAGAATGCTAAGATGCTGTTTATGATAACAACACTCTTAGAGGGGGGCAATGTGTTTTAAAATTTCCTGTAGCCTGATCATTCTCTGGACTTACCATTAACTTAAAGCTCTCATCAGCATAAAACTGGATACATTTTAAGGTACTCCTTGATTTCTAAAAGAGAAAACAGAATGACATATTACCAAAACAAAAATGCTAGGAAAAAAAAGGCAACAGTCAAGAAGCAAACCTTTTCATTATTTTTAATAAACCTTCATTTATTGTTCATATCAATGAAAATGTAGTGATTAATAAATTGCAGTAATGATAACGTCAAATCACATTATTCCTATAAAAAGGAGTGTCCACGGACTGGTTTTCACCTTCAGGTCAATGTAGTATAATCTCTGCTCTGACATATCCCACTGAGCCCAAACAAAATCCTCAGCTATTCTGTCTCTTGAGAGATGGCCAGAATTTTTAATCACCTAAAGGGGCAAAAACAAAAAAAAAGAAATTACAAATAATTCTCAAAGAAGAACACATCTGAAGTTCATAATTATTTTCCATGTCTGTATGATACAAATATTTCCACAGTTTATTTTTAGCACCTCCCCCAACTTCAACACACATACAATCTTTCCAGAAAAGTTTTAAGGCATCATTTCATTACTTCCTCTTCCCGAACACTCCACAATATACTATTTTATTCTTGTTCCTAGTTTAACAGACAGGCTGGTGCTGTTGAAGGCAAGACCACACCTCCCACAAATCAACAGCTGCATTAATAGAAGATTCAGAACTTCTTCATCTGTACATAACCCCCTCATTTAGACTTCTGCAGCCAAGAAGCCTTCAACTACTTAAGATAGAGGCTGTGATGCCAATGAAAACTCAGGCCTGGGAGAAGTACTTGGCGATGAGCCCAGTTTGACCATAAACCAACCATGTGGCTTTGGCTATGCTTGTTACCTTTATGTCTTCCACAATGCGTATGATGATATTTCCCATCTCTCCACAATATTTAACTACTCATCCTTCAAGACCTGACTTAGGCATTGCTTTCCTGTCCAAAGCTTTCCCTCACCTCCTCAAGATGAAGGCAAAGCTCCTCACCTCTGTATTCCTATGGTGCTTTGTCATGCTTCTGTTACAATTACATTTTAATTAATGCTGTAAGTCTCCCCCAGTGAGTATACACTCTTCTACAGCACCTTTCTATTTTCAACGTCTTGATTGTTTCTAGCTTATAATAGTATTCAAGGAATGCTTGTTCAAAAAAAGAAAAATGAAATAAAGTGTGCAAGGGTAAATTATCAAGGATATTACACATGTAAAATATTTGTTAACTAAGTAACAAAATCAAAGAACTTTAGAAACTTAGAATCAGGACATTCCAGAAGCCATTTAATGCAACCTCTCTGCAGGTGAGAAAACCGAGGTCCAGACAAGTTAGATTAGGCTGCATAGTTAGTTCAGCATGGCTGGGAATCCCAGGCTCCTGGCACCCTGCCAGCGCCCTTTCAGTACATCAGCTAACCTCAAAATAACTTGACAGAGGAATTAAGAATTCACTTTTCCTCCAAATGCTTATTAAGCAAAAGTAATCTACATTGAGATAAATGAGTGAAGGATGAAGACAGGTAGAAAAAACAAGGGGAAAAGGGAATACCAGGATGGTCCATATTCATGCCTAAACTCTCTGTAATCTTAAAAGATTTCTCCACCAAGGCTGACTTGGAACATGCAGCAGCCGCACAGCATAAAGGGAAAATGGGTTGTATCTCTCTGTTTCTTGCTTGCCCAGATCTGTTACATTTAGGCCAGAGGAAAGTGATACTAAAGAAAAGATCCAAGAGTAGCCATGTGTTTTTAAACCTTGGAAAATCCTTCCATTTTTCTGAAAATTGTTGGGTCGGGGTAGATACCGGCATATGCTGACAAGAATGTGAATATCAAATAGTGGTGCACCCAGGTTCCAGTCTCAAATTTTTCCTCCCTAGAGTCACCTCACCTCTGTGAGTCTTGGTTGCTGTCTTCTCTGTAAAACTGGGATAATTATAATGCCACCCCTATCATGCAGGGATGTTGTGAAGAGCATGGGGAATGGCACAGTGCTGTAAGAAGCTGTCATCCAAGCCTGTAAGAACGAGGGCAGAAGTGCTTCTTTCTTGGAAGAGCACTCATGAATGAAGGAATGCGGAGGCTGTACCATCTTGGGTGGCAGAATCCTTTCTGGGCTGCTGACAGGTGTCCCCTCACTCTTCTCACTGTGTGTCTGTCTGTCTCTTGTCTCCAAAACCCTCTTCATACTAGCCAGTCCTCTGTCTATGTTCATTCCCAGTTCCCGACCCCAACTTGTTTATTCAACTTTCTCCTCTAAATTCTCTCACTGGCCCTGGGATTCAGCCTTGGTCTTTCCTCTTGGGGTCTTCTGACCCCTGGCCCTGTCCCCCATGGTGCTCCCATCCACTTAGCCACTGGTGACTACTGATAGCCCAGAGCTCTAGCCACACACTTTCTTCTGGTAATTTTTCCAGCCAGCCTTCTTGATTTGAGACTTTCAATAGCTAATATATGATTAATAAATGCCATTTTCTATTTCAATTTTATTCATATAACTTTAAAATTAAAATTTTCCAGGAAAAGACTACTTTGATGCAGACTAAATATTGAAGGAAATCACTTTAATATCAATAATATACTAATATTTTAAGTTATCAAGAAAAAGACAACTCAGAAAAATAGATAAGGATGTAACTAAATAATCTTCAGAAAGCAGATCAAATAGCCAATACACACAGGAGATGCTTAAACTCATTAATATTAAAGGAAATACAGACTAAGATAATAATAAGGTATCAACTTGTACCCAATCAAATTCAAAATTTTTGAAAAGGTGAATACACTTATTAATGGTATAGATAGAGGGAAAGGGTACTCTTATGTTTTTATTGTAAAATTGTCAATTGTTTCAAGTTTTTTGTGAAGTAATCTGTCAAAAGCTATTGAAATTTATTAAGTGCACATACCCGTCAACCCAACAATTTGTCTGAGGAATTAGCCCAAAGAAATATATATACCAGAACAAACAGCTATATGATTAAAAATGTTTGAGATGATTTATAATACAAAAACAAAAAACTGGGAGTCAAGTGAACGTCCATCCACAGAAGAATGGTTAGGAAAATGTGGATATTTACACTGGGGACTATTACATACTTCTAAAGAGATGAATTGGAGCTACTCTAGTGGACTTGTAGGTAATTCACGAAGTTGAATGGAATGAATAATAAACAAACCCTTCAGTGTGTCAGAGGTGGGAGTAGATTACGCAAGTACGGAGAAAAATATAAAAGGATACATTCCAGGTTGTGAACAAAAGTTAGAGGTAAAAAGAAAAGGGAGATGTGGAAAACAAGCAAAAAAAGAAAAGAAAATGACATTATACCAAACCTCTGAATATCTGTTATGATATCTATGTGTATATATGCATAAAAATTATAAAAAGTAACCAATTAGTTATATCTCTATTTAGTAACCTATAGGGATACTCCTGATATATTAAGTAAAAAGCAAACACAAAAGCAGGTAAATGAACGCATTATGATTCTCATTTGGTAAAAACAATCAAATTCCCACATGTGTGCATCTAACCTTGCACAGGTTTGCACGAGCAAGTTAAAAGCTGAGGAAAGACCCACACAGGCTGGGGGCCGAGGTGGAGATAAAGGGGATAATTGACTCCATATATATTTGTATCGTTTCACACGTTACAATAGCAAGTCTATAATCTGAATGACATCAAATATAGAAAACATTATGTATCAACAACATGACTATCTTTAACAGTCTAGAAATGTAGCTCTTTGTGGAAGAAACACTGAAGCAAAAGGAATTTCAAATCTTTACCACTCTATTTCCATCTTCTTTGGTGACTTGGATATGATATTTCTCAATATCTTTCAAAAAAGAAACAAAGATAATTTAACCTCCAGGAAACACTAATACTCTTTTCATCTAACAGTTACAAACAAATTTTTATAAAAGCAATGCAGATTAAACAACTGGCTGCAAAACAATATTATCACAAGCAAATAATCTCCTGGTAGAGAAAACAACAAACTACCTTTCTGCATCCTCCCTTTACAGTGCTGCTTCTACAGTGGAGTAAACTCCCACATTTACTCTGCTCCTCGGTATCAACATCACGTGAGGCATTTAGCCCTTCTGCTCCCTGGGTTCCCTCAACAAGCCATTTGCCTGCCCAATGCTATCAGTCTTACATAGGGCTCATTTAGCAGAGTTTATCTTCAACTTCCAGATACCAAACACTTGTTTGTACCAACATATCAGACAGACAACTCATTACACGAGGTATCTGGGGGAGGTATTTTTATGGGGTCAATTTCATACTTAAAAAAACCCTGAAAACTCAGTGTGACGACGGTCCCTTTCTACCAGTAACAACTTAGATTCAGGCATGCTTACCTCCTGCTGGTTCTAGTTACAAAAATGTGAGAAAGAAAATTGAGCAAGACTGACTAAACACAAACCTAACCCCTCAGGCCTGTCCTTCCAACTATAAACCAGCAGTTTCATCTTATGACATGAAAGACAGCTTACTAGATAAGCTCACCAGTGAATTTTGTCTTTTCCTGCCTCCGCAAACTTAAAAATACCATGTCCCAATCTTATTTGCCTCTCTCTGAATTTGCCCTAGTATGTGTCCTCAAGTTCTGCCATGGAACTCTTCTAGCTACTAAAGCTTTTCCCGCTCTTGATCCAAGCCTCTCTCCTTGTTATCATAGTCATCCACTGTGACAGACACCCCAAGGAAGGATGGAGTAAAGGCAAAAATGACCTGTGCAACTGTTCTACAAACATCCTACCACGTGACAAAATTGTAAATCTATGTATGCAAGAGTCCATCTTTCTCAGGATGGGGAAACTGAGCAAAGCCTGAGGAACACCACTTGGGGGCCAAAGGAAAAGCCCTTCCCTAGTGATTCTAGGTCTCAAGTGGACATCAAAGTTCCCTGGACCCTTGGCAATGGCCAGTGGACAATTAGAAGATTCAATCATGTCCTACACTTCACTAGGAGACTACGTGGCATTCATGAAATCCCCATATATAACTCAAAGATACACTTACATTTCTCTTCTGAAATCAGTAACAGACGGTTCTCTGGAAGAGGGTGGCTTTCAACATATGGGTAGAGGAACTGTGGAAAGGAATCAAAATCATAAGCAACTCCCTTGCTTGCACAAATATTTCAAAAGGTGTGTACGATCACTGTACTATTACTACCACAGAAGGAACTGGGAATCACAAAATAGTTTAGAGGAATCACATGCATGCACACCCATCACAGGTCACAGCAAGCAGGAAAGAGGAACACTTCCAGGACCTCAGTTTTCCAGGGAAAAATTGATCTCAGGTGCAGCACTGTCACCATTCATTTAAACAGTAAGGCTCAAGTCGAAGCTATTTCTAGGGATGGTGCTTCCTATTTGGAATATTTGACTCATACAGAATGTTCTATTTCATACACACACCTTATATACTAGGTCTAGTTGTTGTGCAACTAAACCTAGTATGTAATTTGAGACCCAAATAACACTTTCCCCGCTACAACTTTCAAAGTCCCACAATCCAAGAGACAAAGCACAACATAACCCGGGACTTTCCAAGAAAGGACAGTGAGTCACGGTGTGTGGCACATGGTCAAGGATTTACAAGCCTCAAAGCACAGAATGACTGCCACTGGGAAGAAAAAGCTTAATCCACCCCATTCCTCCTTCTGGGTGTTCTCCGACATGGCCCGCCACTATGTATCTGCCCACGAGACAAAGCAGGCCACCAGCAACACAAGCAGCAACACCAACAACACACAAGGCAGTGACTTCATTCTGCCATCATTGAAAGGGTGACTATAAATCAGCAATTTCATTTTGTGGTATGAAAGACCAGTGAATTTTGTCCTTTTTCCCCCAAAACTTGAGACCATTATGAAAGGACATAACTTTTTATGTCCCAATTTGACAGCAGCTTCACTAAAACCAGAAAAATGTATGATAAAATATATTACCTGGTATCCTAGATTTTCACAATAAGTTGGAACTAGAACTGGTCAATTTTTTTTAGTATTTATAGTCGAGTTTCCCTTTTAGAATTGAAAAACAAAACATTAACTATATACCATTCTTCATGGCAATAACATCAAAATTGTAAAAAAAAGACAGCAATGCAGAATTCAGCTGCAAAAATAATATAGAATTATTTCAAGATTTGTGAAGTTGTACACATCAAACAAGATACCCTGTGTACCGGAGTTGAGAAAAAAAACACATGAGTGATGCTGTATACACGATGAGAGAGCAAACGCTCAGTGCCTCAAAATAGGGAGGTGCTCCTCCAGAAGACGGTGTGGCCCCCCAGGCTCGCAGAGGTGGCAGCGCACGCCTGCTTAGGAAGGACATGTGCACTGAGGTGCTGATAAGCAGCAACTGCCGACCTCTAGACCTCTCCTCAGTCTTTGAGTGGCAATCAGTGAGGACAGTTCTAAACGTCCCCTTGATGTGGGTGCTGTTTTTCTGTTATGAGGCGGCCCTAGAGCAAGGCCTAGAAGCCAAAAAATAGACCGGCTTCAGACACAGCTCTACAAAAGCATTCAAGGTGAGTTTTTTTTTGCATTGAAAATAGGAATCTACACAGATTATATTTACTTAGGGAAATATTTATCTTCACAAATACGGAGCTAGACTGACAATTCATATTGGTGTTTGGGGGTATGTAGTCTAGGTGTGTGGAAAGGTGCGTAATTTCCCACTGAAACTACCTGGAAGATGCACCTCATGCTGGGACACCCACGACTGCTTTGCTGAAGTTCCTCTGCGAAGGCAGTCAGCACTGCACACGACACTCAGGGGATGTGCCACTGGAGATCACCACGGATAGATAAGAAAAAGGAGGTAGATCGCAGGGCAAGACCAAACTCAATGGACAGTGGATGACATCTCTCTAGAGAGAGGGAGAAGGTGGGGATTTGCCATGCATGGAGATCTGGAGGAGTTTCTCTCTCCAAAGGCACAGACATGAGGAGCAGGGAGCAGGGCTAGGAACTGAGATGGGCCACAGAATGAGGACAGGTTTTACTTTATTTGGATGGGGACTTTTCCTTTGGCCTATAGATGCTGCCATGTGTCACGGACTTTTCATATTTTTTAATTGAGATAAAATTCACATAACATAAAAGTCACCATTTTAACCACATTAACATATACAATTTTCAGTAGTTTTTAATGTGTTCGTAATGTGTACAACCACGTACTTTTAAAAATTTCCCTTGCTATGCTCGAATTGCCTTTAGTTGCCCCAAGCCTTTAGTGATATCTCCATTATCTACACAGCCCTGGGTGAAGACTCTGAGGAAGCCAGAAGAACAGGCCAGAAAATGGATGTGTGCTCTGTCCCCTATCACCTGTCACCGCTGCGCCAATGACAGTGCAGGCGGAATAGCTTCCCAAGGTGGAGGGAGCAGCTGGGAGCTCCAGGCCCAGCCCTGTCTGGAAGCGAGGAGCAGCCCGCAGTGGAGCCAGGAGCGGTGGGGGAAATGCACAACTGGAAGGACGGCTGATGGTGGAGGATCCAGAGCAGAGGAGAGACGGCCCCTTCTCCTCACAGGCTGGAAGAGGGAGACCGTGATGTGTGGCTGGGAGTAGATTAGGGCAGAAGAGGCAGATGCGCTGGGTAACACAATTTGACTCCAGGTAGAACAAAAGAAATGATGTTTTGACCCTGTAGCAAAATGTGAAACCAGGTGAAGGGAAATGATGCTGTAGCACTGCACACCACTTGTCATCTAGCTATGTCCTGTAAAGCCACCACAAACACTGTACACTGAACGGCTGATGCGAGGGGAAATGCAAGGGGAGCCAATCATAATCCCGAAAGACACAATCCCAAATGTCATAATCCCAAATACTGTAATCCCAAAAGATCAAAATCCCCGAAGTCTAAAATCCCCAAAATCAAAATCTCAAAAATATAATTCTGGAAAAAATAATTTAAAAAATTATTTAAAAGGTATTTATTAGCCAGGTGCAGGGGTAAACACCTATAGTGCCAGCTACTTGGAGGCTGAGGCAGGAACATTGCTGAGGCCAAGAGTTCAAGACCAGCCTGGGCAACATAGCAAGACCCCCATTTCAAAAAAACAAAAAAGAAGATATTTTACATTTTTAAAAGAGGATTTATCTGAGAAACATAAAAACAACAGAATACTTCATAGGTCAATTTACACAATAAAATGGGCAATAACAACATATTTTTTGTAAGCATAGGCACTCAGGTATACTATCTTATGATTGTGATTTTTAGAACTTTTTTTTTTTTTTGAGACAGAATCTCAATGTGTTGCCTCAGCTAGAGAGCCATGGCATCAGCCTAGCTCACAGCAACCTCAAACTCCTGGGCTCAAGCAATCCTCCTGCCTCAGCCTCCTGAGTAGTTGCGACTATAGGCACGTGCCACCATGCCAGGCTAATTTTTTCTATATATTTTAGTTGGCCAGCTAATTTCTATTTTTTTTTTTTAATAGAGATGGCATCTCGCTCTTGCTCAGGCTGGTCTTGAACTCCTGATATCGAGCGATCCCACCCACATTGGCCTCCCAGAGTGCTAGGATTACAGGCGTGAGCCACCGCGCCCGGACTGATTTTTAGAACTTTAAACGTTAGGGATTTAGACTTGGGATCTTGATCTTTTGGAATTTCAACATTTAGGATTATGGCATTCAAGACTGTATCTTTTGGGATTATGATCGAAACCCATACGAGGATGGCTTCCAGCAAGCCTCTGGTCGCAACATTCTTGTCAAGAGATCAATACATAAACCTTGTTTCATGTATGTTTTGACTTAAAGACACCTTATTTAACATATATTTTTGATTCACTTACATTGAACTCCTGGCCAACAGCACTGTAACTCATGCCTGAAGGCAGCTTATCTAACATGCGTGTTTTCTCCGTAAGGCACGCCACAGCTTTCATGCACTTAGGAACACTAGACGGCACTTCAGCACTGCATTTGGGGGCCATTTTAAACAGGGAAATCACCAACAAGCACAAAAATCTGAAACATGGCCCTAGACCATGAACACGACACCTGTTTATAGTATAAGAGCTAAAACAAGAAGGCAGAGCACCTTCTTACAAATAAATTCTAGTGAGTAGGAGAATTTGCAATTATGAAATCTGCAAATAATGAGGACTGACTATACCTATTCCATCTGCATTATACATGCAATGTTTCTGTATCAACTCATGAAGTTGATAAATTTGAGGATTAAGTCATTTAATCATAGATATTTAGTCTGCGAACCATTTTAAAGCTTACTTTAAATGTGTTTTAATATTCTATATTTTATCATAAAATACATTACTAATCAGACAAATGATGCTATAATAGAAGAGCTAGGTTTGGGTTCTTAATTTCCATGTTTGCAAAGGAAATGCTGATACTTCTAGCTGGTACCCATCCTACAAGATTGCTTTGAGGATTAAATGTGATAACGTGTGTGAAAATACTTTGTCAACACCATTTCCTCTAGGTTTCATGCCTTTGCATTAATGAGATAAGTGATAAATGACATGCTTACTTACCTGTACCCAAATATAGCTATCCACCGCTTTTAGAACCTTCACATTGTTAACAGGGTGGATTTCAACTAACAAAGTTAAGCACTTGGATCCTGCAGAGAAAAGCAGGCTTTTAGTAATGAAGATTAGAATATCACACATTATCTTTTCCAAAACAAGGGGGAAGAGGAATTCCTGGTAAATCCTACTACACTGACTTTGTAGCTAACAAAACAATTCTACCATCATCATACATTCCCTCTAGGTGACTTAAACTCAATCTATTCCCAGTTCCACTCTCTAGGGATGTGCGGTGGCTCCAGGACCCCAAAAAAGCAATTAGCCCAGCAAGGGACCTGCCTCCCGCACCCTTAGGAACCCTGAAGAAGCAGCATTTTGTTATGAAAACCACAGGACATTCAAGAAATGCAAACATAAAAAGGGAAGTCTCTGAGCAACCCTGGAAACAGCAGACACCAAGGAAGACAAATTTCAAGTTATAAGAATTTCTAAGTTTATGGAAAAGCATCACATTTAAAACACAGTGGCTTCTGAAATAGGTCACCGTATACCACTTTGTTCTTACCAGCAACGTATGAGAATGTCTGACAAACCAGATTCTAATGGGGATCATTTTGCCCCTCAATTACCATGATTCTACAATTTGCAAATTGGGCATGTCTGAACTTTGACGATGTAAATGTGTTAGGTGTTATGTTAGCTATTCCACATGAAAAGGTACTTTTCTTAAAGTTTGACACTTTGACTTATAAGTTTGACTTTGACACTTCTTAAAATCCAAAATAGATACAGAAACACCCCAAGAGAGAAGTCAATGTGCATGGGGTGAGGAACAAGCTCCCACCCATCCCTCAGCCATTTTTAGTAGAGCTGCACAGGCCCTCTAGGCTTCTGAGTCTAAACAAACACAATTCAATTCAGTGTCACTCCAATTCTGCAGCACAATAGCAAATATTGTTTGTATATGAAAATATAAAGCTATTTCTGGTGAACATGTTAAAGCTGGCAGTACCTATCAGCAGGACAGGAACTGGGTTTCCCTCAGGGATGGTGGCAGAGCACTGATAATGAACCACTTATTTCCTTAGTGTCACATCTGAGCAAATGTCACAGAAGATAGCATTTAAGAAGAAGTCCATGGACACAGGCTAGAAGGTAGTTACCACAGATATCTAAATTTAGACCAAAGTTCCCCCTTCCCCAACATTGAATCATAGAAAGGAAGTAGTTGCCTTATATTTGAGTTCTTATTAAGACCCTCAGGCCGGGTACAGTGGCACATGCCTGTAGTCCCAGCTACTGGGGAGGCTGAGGCAGGAGGATTGCTTTAGCCCAGGAGTTTGAGGATGCTGTGAGCTATGATGATTCCACTGCACTCCAGCCTGGGTGACAGAGAGAGATCTTATCTCTAAAAAAATAAAATAGAAAGACTAATACGATCAGGTGCTCTCTCAATGACTGTTTTGAATAATAAATAAATGTGTAATTTGGGGATGGCAGAACAGCCTAGAAATTAATCAATGCCTGTTTTCAATATTTAAGAAAGTAACCTAATACTGCTTTATTTAAAAAAGGGCAAAAAGATGTATTAATAGGACAATTTCTGGAATATGGCCTAACAATTGTGAGGACTGGATATCTCCATAAACATGCTTTTCAAATTTACAATATTCACCATCTTGAAAAAGGAAGACAGTGAGTGAGTTATTATGTGGAATCACAAATATACAACTACAGAACAAATGAAAATCAAATGTCTGGTAAATGGGTACTTGTGGCTTAGGATGAATATCCTAGTGACAGAACCATGCAACCAAGGTAAAGGCAAGATGCCTTGGAAATCTGTTTGATGACTCAAAAATGGCTCCAGGAACAAGACAGACATTGGTGTAAAAGATACTCAAGAAGAAAAACAGAAATGTTCTGTGAAAGGTGAGAATGGGGGAGGGGGAAGCAATTTTCCTTAATGTTATGTTAAGTTTGTGTGACTAAATGAACATATTAAATAGTACAAGCTGATATTTTATTATTTTATCTCTTGCCCTGGAAGTTCATATATTCTAATTTGGAAAAAAAACAACTTTTGATGCGGGACAGGAAAAACTTCCTCATTGGAAAAATAAGGAATCACCATATATTTGTCCTTTTTAGCATGAATTTCTATCCAAATGAAATCACCAGCTATCAGCTAATTTTTTTTACCTTTAAAATGGAAGGATCTTCAAGGGCAGAAACCATCTTCCTACACCAATTTTTCCCTTCTGTAGTACATCCCACACATTTAACTCACTAGCATAATTCCTATTTGCAAAGAGTAAACCTTTGCAAATAGGAACTGCTCTCAGTAACACACCATATGCTTTCACAGTGAAACAGGAAGCATTCAGGATTAGAATTCTAGAGATGACAATTCTAGTTTCAGCTCTCTAATCTCTATCACGCACCTAATGTGTATTTTCTAGCAAATCGTCAAACTTTCTAGGCCTCAAGACCTTGCTATTAAAAAAAAAAAAAAACAGGCTAGAGAACCAGATTATTTCTACAATCACTTTCAGCCATAAAATCCCACAATTCCATATGAAGTGCCAAATTACTGAATTTAGAGAACAAGATATCAGTGGATTCTGGGAGGGCATCACTGAAGGGGAAGGCAGGGCCCAGAGGGTCTGGATACCACAGGAAGGAGAGATGGCAGGATGCAGGCACAGGGATAGGTGTGACATGAGGAGGACGGAGGGTGGGCAAAAGGACCTGGCCTGACACAGGTAAAGGCACATGTTGTGAAATGGTGACAGGTTGCAGGAGTCCAGCGGGCTGATTCTGAAGGAGCTCTGGCTACTGAGCTCCTGAACCGAACCACAGCTCCATGGAGCATCTGTGGCACTTAACTGTCCACAATGGCACATGGAAGCGCTGGAGAATCTCAGCGGCAGTGGGGCCCTGGACAAATGTGGCCACCCCAATTGCTGCCCAGGGGGGATCTGTCGTGCCTTGCAATTGTAACTCCCAAGAGGCAGAGGGCAAGGGGACTTCCTGTGGAAGGCCATTTTCTAAATAAAGAATTAACTGTGCCACAGCCACAACAAGAAGAGGAGCACTGCTGATAAAAACTACATTGTAAAGTATGTAGATCAAAGAATCCTACTTTGTTTAAATGAAAGATGTTATAGTTCGTCTCATGTGCAACAGAAAAATCCCATTTTAAGTGGAGTGTTAACACCTGAGGCAAACTACATTTTATAATCAAATGGCTTATAAGGTCAGTCATGGACACATGAAATAGACATTTCCAATATATTTGTTCAAAGAATAAAACATTATAATAGATCTTACAGTGCTTTCTGATTGCATCATATGTGAAATCTTAACTGAATGAAATGAAATCTTCTCATGATGAGCAATACCTTCCATACACTGATGACTCCCAAATATGTATCTCTAGCCCCTGCCTCTTACCTGAACTTCTGACTCATATCCGAATTGCTACCTCACATCTCCACGGGGACATCCTTTAAGCATCTCAAACAAATCAAACTCTTCTTTCCTGCCCATCCCGTAAACACACACACACATACTCCCCTCACCCTGTTCTGGTCAAAAAACCTTGGAGTGAGCCACCCTTGACTTGCCTCTTTTTCTCACGCTCCTTTCAAATCCAGCAGTGAATCTTGACTACTCAATCTTTGAAATATTTCCAAACACAACCACTTATCCCTTGCTCCGCTTCCCTAGTCCAAGCCACCGGACCACTGTAGTAGCTGCTCAACCACTCCCTGCTCTCCCCTGCCCTCCTGCAGCCTATTTTCCACACAGCGACAGCCAGGCCACTCCCCTGCTAGGAATCCACGTAGCTTCCCATCCTGCTCAGGGTGAAGGCCAAGTCTTTGCAGTGGCCTCCTAGGGTCCAGGTGTTCCGCCTGCACCTCACGCCCCTTTTCCTTGGGCCTCAGTTCCCCGACTCTGCCCCTTGTTCAGTGCACTCCCGCCTCACTCACCTCCTCGCTGACTGTGAACAGGGAGTCTGCCTGCGCAGTCCTGCCTCAGGGCCCTGTGCCGGCCATCTGCTCTGCCAGAAACAGGCTTTCCCCAGAGCCACGTGCTTGCTTCCTCCCTTCTTTCAGGTCTCCACTTACACACTGCCCCGTAGTGTTTCCCAGGATCATCCCGCAAATAAACTAACTGCACTCAAATACTTGCCTCCGACTCTACTTGTGGGGAGACCCACACTAAGCCAAGAAGTTATCTCAGGGGACAGGACTACTCCAGGATCCTCCAGCCAGGGGTTGGCATGAGGGACCAGGGAGCATGAGCTGGGGAAGAAAAGTACACCTGTAAAGTGGGGGCTTATCAAATTAGTGACCTTGGATCTTGAGCTGCTTGGAGTGCCCCTCAGAATTACCCACTTTCGGGATGGAAAGTGGGACCATTTCTCCTTCAGCTCCTTGCCCCCCAGTGGTCATGGGTTGCCCTATTGGGCATCGTGCCCAACCATACTTCCGGGTTGTATGTGTGTAGGTTCTAAACAGACTTTCCTAAGGGCCTAGGGCAGAAAAGAAGTAGGTAGGGCAGCTGAGGTCAGGCACTATCAATTTACGCCCGGGCAGGGCTGGTTCTCACCACAATGACTGGCATAAAAGGTGAGCTACAATATGAAGCTGTGAGGTATCTGATACAATAACTAATAATGTTCATGCTGATTTTTTTTGACATATGGTCATGCTCTGTCACCCTGCTGGTTAGAGTGCTGGGGTGTCATCATAGCTTACTGCAACCTCAGACTCCTGGCCTCCAGCGATCCTCCCGCCTCAGCCTCCCAGAGTGTTAGGATTATAAGCTTGAACCACCGTGCCCAGCCCATGCTAATGTTCTTAAAGATGTAAGCAGATAATCTCACTACAGATACATCAAAATTATAAGACCGAGGATGCACACCTAAATAGAATATAAGGTTATAATCAAATAAAGTTGGTGTGAAAGTACCTTTTATAATACAATCACAAATGATTACTGTTCTGTGTGACAATCAGCCATAGACGGTAAACATCATGTAAAAAATACAGTTACTACTGGGTTCACCAGAGTAAACAATGTTCAAGGCTAAAAGGAATAAGGCACAAGAACCAGGCGGCACAGGGAGCCAGCCAAGGTTCTGTACAGAGGCCCCGCCTGTGTCAAGGAACGCAAGCAGCTAGGCTTTTCCCCTTCTTGGATAAAGGGGTTCGTTAGCCCATAGGTCAGGGCCATAGCCTGGTTTTGTCCCTACCCTTGTTTTAGGATTCAGGACACCAACGTCCCAGATCATATTTCACTTAACCTAGTCCAGCTCCATCTCCTCCGAAGTGAGCATTGCTCCTAATTCTAAAAAGAGCAGAGAGCCGGACGCAGTGGCTCACGCCTATAATCCTAGCACTCTGGGAGGCCGAGGCAGGCGGATTGCTCAAGGTCAGGAGTTCAAATCCAGCCTGAGCAAGAGTGAGAACCCCGTCTCTACTATAAAATAGAAAGAAATTAATTGGCCAAAAATATATAGAAAAAAAAAAACTAGCCGGCATAGTGGCACATGCCTGTAGTCCCAGCTACTCGGGAGGCTGAGGCAGAAGGATCGCCGGAGCCCAGGAGTTTGAGGTTGCTGTGAGCTAGGCTGAAGCCACGGCACTCACTCTAGCCCGGGCAACAAAGTGAGACTCTGTCTCAAAAAAAAAAAAAAAAAAAGAGCAGAGAATGCGAAGGGTCCTGATAAGAGGGGGTCATGGCACAGAAGCTGTTGTGGTTCTCAGCATTCCACGCAGCAGGGAGGTAAGGATGAGTCATGTGAAAGATGAGGTTTCAGGGTGAGCTTCCTGTCCCCTGACATCGCCCATAAACTCATGCTGAGGCCCAAGAAGGTCCCATCCAGACCCAGCTGTGGTTCCCTCGCCACTCTCAGCTGGCTCTGCGGGGAAATGTGTGTCACGAGAAGTCTGGGACTGCCTCATAAGCCTCATGTGGAAAGTATGTACAAAGGTTTTTTCCATCGCATGTGACCGTAGGAGAATACATCTAAATGGGAACTATGCTAACAATAGAAGGGATTTAAGTGCCAAGCAAACAGAAGGGATGGAAAGCACCTGGGATCAGAACAGTACACGCCTGATGGGATCTACCAGACCAGAAGTTGGAAAACGGTAGTCCACGGGTGGTTATCATTGCCTGAGGAGGACTTCTAAAGATATATGAGCCAATATTTACAAGTTAGATTTTTATGTCAAAGTCCAGACTTCTCTTGATAAAGTGAAAAGCTGGCCCCACTGGACTAGTGACAACAAAAAGCAACAGCTGGGCCGGGCGCGGTGGCTCATGCCTGTAATCCTAGCACTCTGGGAGGCGGAGGTGGGTGGATCGTTCAAGGTCAGGAGTTCGAAACCAGCCTGAGCAAGATTGAGACCCCGTCTCTATTAAAAACAGAAAGAAATTAATTGGCCAATTAAACATGTATAGAAAAAATTAGCCGGGCATGGTGGTGCATACATATAGTCCCAGCTACTTGGGAGGCTGAGGCAGAAGGATTGCTTGAGCCCAGGAGTTTGAGGTTGCTGTGAGCTAGGCTGATGCCAGGGCACTCTAGCCTGGGCAACAGTGTAAGACTCTGTCTCAAAAAAAAGAAAAAAAAAAAAGGTTGGGGCTGAGGTCCTCCATGGGGAGCCTCCTACCCCACCACTAGTCCCTGTAGCTCTTGAACTCTTTTTCATTAAAGAGAAAAAATATTTCTTGGTTTCTGTGTTAAAAATGGGTGGGGGGAAAGACATTTTCTTGGTCAGTTTTTTTTCTTACACTCAGTCTCCTTCACTTACTTGCATGTTCTGTCTGGCCGCTGTATGCATCTGCAGTTGAAACCCAGGACTAGACTGCAAGCTCCACAAGGGTGGCTGCCACACCTCTCTTGCATACCACTGTATCCTCAGTGCCATGTATAGTGCCTGACCCACAGCAGGCACTCAATACTGTTGGGTTATAGACAGACGAATGGTACAGACTGTTTTTTAAAAAGAGAAGGGGGAGGGGCAAGGGACCATCACACAGCTGGCTACAACCTGTAAAGTGGGCCTTGGCAAATGAATGGTATTGAGCTTTTGGGGACTGTTTGGGTATTCTTGACTTTCCCTAACTTTTACACCAGCCTTTGGCCAGAGGTTTCTAGTTCAGCATTTATTCTGCATGTGATAATTATCATCTTAATATTTCTGCTATTCACTGTTAGATGTTCTGTACTTTCCTGTTTACTTGCAAAAGATATTTTAAAGAAAGCCTCGTTCATGCTTGATATGACCTTTGCCTTCTCATCCTCAGATACCATAAGGCTATTTTCTAAAGATGCTTGAAATTTTACTAAGTAGTACAATAAATCTTCATTTACCAATATGCACTTATAATTTCATTACCTGGTTGAAGCTCATTCCTTCTTCCTTCTTTAGTAGATTGAACTAAACTTGCAGCTAATGGAAAAAGAAAAAAATTCATTAGCAATTGATCCTTGAGGTGGCTGTTAAAGTTTACTATTATATAACTGAAATAAACGAGAACTCAAAGACCTGTCAGTGGAAGATTAAGGTAGAATAAAAAGCATTCTTTTTTGTAGGTATACTCTACAGATTCTTTATTTCAAACCTAATTTCCCAAGAACATTTCTTTTCCAGAAAGTCATTGTTACAGAATAATCAAATATTGCAAAAATTCAATACTTTGGAATGCCTAAAAGATAAAGTTTAGTTACTGACATGCAGCAATAAGAGTTCAACTTACCAAGCAAAGTTCTCTCACTGTTGACAGAGCAACTGACAACCTGCAAGTCTTTCTCGAAGGTATACAAATGCTATTAAAATAAAAATATTTTTTAATTTGGAGCTTCATATTAAAAAACAATTGTATGAATACAAACTCCCATTAAGCTCTGTACTAAGTATCATTGGGGCAAAATATTTTACTAAAGAACCACCAGTAAACTAGTTCAGCCATGCTGAGACATTCCAGAGCATTCTTTATGAAAATAGTTTGCTATGTAGGCCATGTTTGGCACTGAAACTCAGCCATGAGACAACCAAGCACAGTGAGTGGTTAAGAGCACAGACCTTGATCCCAACTAGATTCAGGTTCAAATCCTGACTCCACCACTTGCCAGCTGTGTGAGTTTGGACAAATTATTCAGCCTTTCTAGTCCCTTATCAGTAAAACAGGAATCATAATACCTACCCTCATGGGGTTTTTAGGAAGATCAAGTGAGATAACCTATATGACGCACTTAGTATGATGTCTGCCACACTAAGGCACTCAAATGTTAGCTATTATAATTATTGAGGTAGGTAAAGTTTTAATCAGATTGCACAACTTATGATATCATTAGTTATGTCTTAGAGACTGTCACAAGTGCATCTCCTGGAGGACTTCCATATATAGGGGACCAGAAAAGTAATCTTCTATCGTTACTCTTTTTTTTTTCTTGTTGCAATTTGAAATGTTCAAAATTTTGCAAGATTCCATTTCCTTGAATATTAAACAAAATGATAATGGCCATGAAGGAGGAGGATGTGATGCCCAGAATGAGGAACTCGAAAAAAAATCAATTATATTAGGCAAGTTCTCTTAAAATACACTCAGAGGGTAAAGGAAAGAAAAAGTCTTAGACCTCAGGAGTGAATAGGCAAAGAACAATGGTAAATGGCAGAAGCATTAAGAAGGTTATTAATATCTGCATGCTCAAAAAACACTAAGAACACACTGAAACCAAAAGTTAGTGGAAAATATTGGGAAAGTCAGGGAAAAAATGATTAGAAAAAATGAAGTTTCAGTAAATAAGAAAGTACTAAATTTATCCAAGAAATTTTGGTTTCCTTTCACTCTGGCTCTAAATTGAGGAGTTCTAAATTATAAGAAAAATCATGGATGTATATACTCAATTTTTAATGTTTTATTATAAAATAACAAATATAGTCTCCATGTTTAAAAGATGCAAATATTACCAAATAAGAATTTAAGAGATATAAACATTCCATTATACACAGCCAATTCCACCTCCCTCCCAAAAGGAAGCATGCTTATAATTTGCTCTATAGCCTTCTAGATCTCTTAAAATGAATTTTCAATATATATTTATGTACTTATATCATTTTTCTTACAAGTTTTTTTTTGCTATAAATGGAATATATTATTCTGACAACTTGTTTTCCTTCATGTAACAATATGTTTTTAAGAGCCTTCTTTGTGCCAGTATACGTTTATAGAGTTCTTAATTCTTTAATGGCTATATCAATTTCCAAAGAACTTACTAATGGGCATTTAGTTTGCCTCCTACTTTTAGGTATTATAATAATCTAGTGAACTTCCTTTTCCATACATCTTTGTGAACTTGTGCAGGCAGTTCTACAGAATCAAAATCTACAAGTGGAATTTCTGGGTTAAAAGGCACGTAAGTATCTGAATTCTTCAACTGTAAGCATCAAAAAATCTTCTCCAAACTAACTTATGCAAAAAGGCAATTAGTGTCTCATCAAACGGAATAGTCTAAGGCATACGACTTCAGCATTGGCTTGATACAAAGCTGGAAATATCCAACCTCTCAGCTTTCTGGGTTCAATATATTTTTAAGCCTCCACACAATGGAACTCCAAGTTCTATTCCCCAAAGCCACAGCAGTTTCAACCCAGTGGATTTGCTCATCACCAAACCCAGCAGAAAAGAGAAGGGCCCATATCCCAAATTCCCAGTAAAGTCCATTATTCCCTTTTATTCAAGCAGCTTAGACCATGTCCACTGTTGTGTGCACTAACAGGGAAGGCCTGCATGAAAGGGAGTGGAGGAAAAAGTGAGAGAGGGTGAGGAAGGAAAGGTAGTTGCAACCTGCCTACTTACAAGTAATACATTACTTTCCATTTGGCTACTAGAAGGAAAGATCATTTCACTCAAACCTTCAGAAAGAGACAGAGACCAAGGTAGAGTCAACCTATTTCTCCCTATTCCTCTAAGTACATCTTAAAAATGGACATTATATATAAAACAAATCTAGGACAACTCTGAAAAGTAGGCAGAAGATGGCAGACCCTTCAGGGACCACAAGCTCTGAGGAATGACACGGTAGTGAGTCTCCTGGGTTTTCCTTTTGCATCATATATCCTTGGAGCTAAGGAAGTGAAAACAAGAGAAATGCTGACAGGAGCATACAAAAACAAACACATACCCATTCTCTCTAGCCAAAGGAACAGGAAAGGGGAAACCTAGCAAGATAGAAAACTTTTAGACTATAACCATCTCACTCCAGCCAAACATCATGGAAAAAAACCACAACCCCACTTCTACCTCTACCAGCAAAAGCTGAATGGGATGCCTAGACTCCCATCTTTGCCTGACTGTAATAAGGCACCCTTCCCACTCCTGCAAGAATGGTATCGGAGAAGACAAAGTAGAAACTTAGGACTTTAATCCATGCACAGTGCTAAAGAGCTTTCCCCCACCAGGAGTATTAGTGAAGCCATGTGGGGATTCTAGATGTGTACCCACACCCAGCATTAAAGAGGTATCTCTCTCCCCCTTCTCAGTGGGATGGTGTCAGAGGTGGCTGAATGGGAGGCCAGAACTTCCACTACACTCAGGGATAACAAGGTCTCCACCTATCTTCCTCTACTCACCCCAACTCTTTTGCTGTGGCATCAGTGGAGTCCTAGTGGGGAGCCTAAAATCCCATCTCTTATCTGCCATAACAAGGTGCCTCTATCCATTGAAGTATCAAAGGGGGGCCAAGTGTGGGAACCTGGACCTTCACCCCTACCTAGCAGTAGTGAGGTTGTGACCCTCCCATTCTCCAACAGGTATACTATCAGAGAAGGCATGCTAAAACAGAGGACTTAAATAAGATCCAGAGTCTCATAATATTCGAAATGTCTAAGATACAATAGAAAATCATGCATCATGCCAAGAACCAAGAAAATCTCAACTTAAGAAAAAAATAGGCACAAGCAATGAGATGACACAGATATCAGAATTCTCTGGCAAAGATTTTAAAACAGCCATCATAAAAATGCTTAAATAATTACAAACATGCTTGAAACAAATGAAAAAATAAAAGCATCGGCAAGGAAATACAATATATGAAGAAAAAATGCAAATTTCACAACTGAAAAATACGATAATCCCAATTTTTTTTTTTTTTAACGAAACCTCAATGCATAGACTCAACAACATAGTGGAGAGGACAGAGGAATCAGTGAACCTGAAGATAAAACAATAGAAATCACCTAATCTGAAACAGAAGGAAAATAAACTGCGGGGAAAAAGGAACAGAATCTCAGATCTGTGAGACTATAATAAAAGATCTAACTTTCAAAAAAATAAGTAAAAATAAAGATCAAACATTCATGTAATCAGAGTCCATAAAAAGAGAGGACAAACAGGGTAGGACTAAAAAAGTATTTGAAAAAATAATGGCTGATGACCGAAAATGTCCCAAATTTCACAAGAGACTACAGATTCAATAAGTTGAGTGAACCCAAGTAGGAAAAACCCA
Source organism: Lepilemur ruficaudatus (assembly GCA_963574885.1). Lineage (NCBI taxonomy): Eukaryota > Metazoa > Chordata > Mammalia > Primates > Lepilemuridae > Lepilemur > Lepilemur ruficaudatus. Next base: position 46,385 of record CAUYRT010106912.1, read on the forward strand.
AACAAATCCACACTAAGACACATCATAAACAAACTTCAGAAAGCTAAGGACAAAGGAAAAAATTTTTGGAAGCTGCAAGGAAAAAAAAAAAGACAACACCTTATCTACAGGAGCAAAACAATTCAAAAGACAGCAGATCTCTCATGAAAAACCATGGAGACCAGAAGAAAGTGGCAAAATATTTTTCAAGAGCTAAGCAAAAAGAATTGTCAATCCTGAATTCTATATTTGGCAAAATTATCCTTCAGGAATGAAAGAAAGAGAGACATTCTCAAAGGAAACTATGCAAATTTGTCATCAGCATAACTACCCTAAAATAACGGCTAAAAAATAAAAGTTCTTGAAAGAGAAAGGAAATGATAAAAGAGAAATCTTACATCAGTAAGGAAGAACAATGGAAAGAGCAAAAATACGGGTAAACACAGACTTGACTTCTCTTGCATTTTCTAAACTGTTTGACAATTGAGGCAAAAAGTATAAAATTGTTTGATGTGGATATTAAAGATATAGAGGAAATAATGAGGAAAATTGTGTTAATGAGTGGGGAAAGGTCAAGGAACTTAAAAGCAGGTAAGGATTCTATACTTCATTTTAACTGCTAAAATGTCAACACCAGTAGATCCTTGTGGTGATGGAACAGTTCTGTATTTTGGTTGCAGTGGCAAATATAGGAATCTATGCATGTGATAAAATGGCATAGAACCATACACACATTCTACCAATGTCAATTTCCTGGTTTTAATATTACACTACAGTAATACAAGATGTAAAAAGTGGGAAAAACTGAGTGAAGGGCACATAGGACATTGCTGTACTCGTTATGCAAATTTTTAAAAATTAAAACTTTGAGAGAAGGGTGAATAAGTGTCAAGACTCAGGCACCATTATCCTGAAGCTTATTACCAAGAGAAAGCACCATCTCTCTCGGTGGCAATTTTCCGTGGAAAAAATACAGTACTTGAAAAGAATTTTAAAGTCCAACTAGGCTTGGCATACAAATTCATTCCCCCAGTAAAACTACCAAAGGGCTAATAAAAAACATACGGGTTGTAAGGGTTTGTATGTGGAGGGGATATGACAGAAGGGGAGGGTTTGTTTAGCAACTATTGGAAGCAAGATTTGCCTATTAACAACAGCTAATTTAGATTTCCTATTAATTAATCCTTTAGCCAATTTATTTTCAGAAAAAATCTCCGTATTTTGAAATCCAAAGAAGCTTTGTCACTTAAAGAAACTTGAAAAACAGCCACTCTGGAAGGAAGCTATCACTACCAATCCATTGAAAAACATTTGCTGAATTCCTGCCACTCACAAGGCAGTAAGCCACACATAATGGGCATGGAACACACTGGGTTGCAAAATGCTCTTTACTTTCAAGTGCATACGGTCTTGGGGGAGATGAATATGTCCACAAAAGTTAGTAGTAGCCACCACAACCAGGTCGACAGAAGACTATGATGTCTCCTCTCAACCCATCTTCTTAGAATATTAATACATACCACACAGAAATTAAGCTAAGGATTGCACTAAAAACTTGAAATTTTATTGTCTCTTTCCCTAGACTGTGTATTGTGACAGGATTTGTCTTCGTTACTACTGTGTCTCCAGCACCTAACAGGGGAAACACTCCATGCATATTTTTTGCATCAGCAAATGAATGAATGAATGAATGAGGGTGAAAGGGGTGGGAAATGGGAAAGAAAAGCATTAACCAGGCATCGTATTGGAAGCCTAAAGAGTAAGGTGACCCGTGACAAATTTGGAATGGATAAAGGACAATTTAAGTTCAAGGATGCCTAATATTCAATTCTAAATTGTTTTTACATAGGCACAAAATGACTCCCTCCCTTTTGCCCCAAGAATTAGACAAAGCCTGTCACATCAACTAATGCCTATGTGAGAAGCTTGGGGAAAAATTAAGGAAAGGAGGCTGAGTTCCACACCCAGATCATTGAGCAGTAACAAGAAGCAAGCCAAGTGCAGGTTACACAGAAGCAGAATTCAGAGCCAGAGGTCATTATGAGATGACCTGTGAGCACACAAATCTTGAAGATGGCAGCAGACTTCCTACTTTCTTCCAGAATATAGGATAATTGGTTTGAGACAATTTTACTTAAATCTCAAAGGACTAAAAGACTTCAACTGACTTTTTGGTTCAGGAGTCCTTGTACTTTTGTTTTTCTAAGACAATGGGGCCAAAAGATGGTAAAGGGAGAAGAAAATGAAAGAAATATAAATTTTTAGACAATGAAGTTGGAATTTATATACAACTTCATTTCATTTTTTATTGTTTTGTCTTGTTTTTTGAGACAGGGTCTCACTTTGTCACTCTGACTAGAGTGCAGTGGTATCATCATAGCTCACTGTAACCTCAAACTCTTGGGCTCAAGTGATCCTCCTGCCTCAGCCTCCTGAGTAGCTGGGACTACAGGTGCACAACACCGCACCTGGCTAATTGTTCTATTGTTTGTACAGACAGGGTCTCTTGCTCAGGCTGGTCTTGAGCTCCTAGCCTCAAGCAATCCTCCCATCCTGGCCTGCCAAGTGCTAGGATTATAGGCATGAGCCACCATGCAAGGCCTCTAACTTCATTTTATGCTACATTATTTTCAACTTTTATGTAAAAGGAGGAGACAGAAAGAAGAAAACTCTAAAAGCAGTAAACAATGAATAATCTATGATTTATGGTAATTTTTTTTACCTCATTTTGTCTGGTTTGGCAATCATATAATCCAAAGAAGACATTTCCCTTATCACCCTAAAAAAAAAAATTAACAATATGTGCATTAAATGTCATTGTTTAGGAAGTTAGAATGTTACCAGTTTTAAAGCAAACCTGCAATAATTCAACCAATCTTAGCAATAAGCACTTTAAAGGAAGCGTGCTGTGCATGTCAGAAAGGAACTGAACCTGAAGTCAGTCATTTGGGCTCAAAAAATGAAACGGATCAACAGTATATAGCTCAGTGAGTTTGGGAGACCCTGTCTAGTAGGCCTGAGCATGGTAAAAGAGTGAATCTTTTTGTACCTCCATTTCTATCTTTGAGAACATATATGATGGATAATAGGAGTGGCAATAACAAGTCCATGATATTCTTATAAGTAAAACTTGGAATCACACAATTCCTTAAAGGTGCCATCTTTAGACACAAAATAATATTTTTGAAATCAAAAGAAAAAGAAGTACAGTGATATAGTTGTACAAAGCAAACCAGCCATTGGAATTATTCTTTTATGTGTCCCTACTATAGTAAAGTTAACAGTAACGTTAAATTTTCCTTAGAATACAACATTGAAAACACATTGTTAAATAATGCCTCAAAAGTCCTAGCATATCTAAGTCTGAATGGACAGAGTAATCTTATTTAACATTTTCTAAAATATAAAAATGTAACACATTAATTAAGACATTTTACTTGGCATTTTTCCTCTAGAAAATGAGATTCTTCACATATTCAAACATTTTGAGTACTGTGTCAAATGTGCCCATAGAGTTTTATTTTCTTTTAAAAAGAGAAAACATTTCATAAGACTGAATTTCAGTCATCCTATTCAATCTCACACACAAAACATAAGGTCATATGTTAAAGGTTAAATGCCTTTAACAAAAGTTAAATGACACTAAGTCTTATTACCCCTCAATAAGATAAATATAGAACTCTGTAAAGAGAATATAAATGGTTAATAGTAAATGTGTTATATATATTTTACCACAATAGAAAAGAGAATACACACATACCTTATAGGTATAAACAATATTTCCATTTCTTTCAACATTTAGTACATGTAAGCTCTCATAATTTTCTAACACATCTGAAATCATAAAAGCAGCAAGTTAATACTCAGAAGATGTTTAAAAACATATTGAACAAATATATTAGTGAAAGAAGCCAAGTACAAAGAATACATATTGATAATTCCATTATATACAGTTGTAAAACAGGCAAAACTTATCTATTTTAAGTGAGAACAGTAGTGACCTTTAAGGAAGAGGAAAGGAGAGTAGTATTGAGAGGTATCTCAAAGTAGTTTTCTTAGGTGTTGGTAATGTATATTTTGGGTATACTGATATGCTTACTTTGCAATAACTCACTGAGCTGAACACTCTTTACTGTATACTTTTCTGTATGTCATACTACAATAAATTTCCAGTATCTATTAAGCTTTTGCTTTATGTATTTTGAGGCCATATTACTAGAGGCATACAAACTATTATAGCTTCCCGGTAGATAAATCCCTGTTAGGCACTCAGCTGATCTGCCAGGTATTTGAGTAGTCACTTAAAGAAATCAGATAAAAAAAGAAAGTAACAGTCAAGGTTTTAATCACTTACTGTGATGCTATAAGCAAGAGGCTGAACCAGAGAGAAGTGCTAACTTCCGTGTTCTATTTTCCATGGAACAGAGGCATTGGTCAAGGGTCAGGTAGGTCAGTGCAGATAAGGGGCTCTTTCATTGCCAAGAGAGCCCCCCAAAAAAGTTTCTGCAGTATTATAGATCTAGAAGCCGAAAGGAGGGAGAGTGAGAAGAGCTACGAGTGGAAAAGTACTGAGAAAAAGTATCTTCAAAGCTCCCCACTTTCTCCTGCTAAGGTGGTATTAGCAGAGGCCCTGATAAAAAGAGGCTTCCAAATGAAGGCACCTGGGCTAGGAATGCAGCTATGTGTTAAGTGTATGGCCAGCCAGGGAAGCCTGAGCAGTGACTGCAACTCTCTTGAGGGACTGCTGTGCATCAGCCAGACACCACGTATGGTTTGGAGAGGACAGCTTTCCCCTATGAGGCCTGTCAGGTAAAGCCTTTGTAATTGCATGCAATCGGGCCTGAAAAATCACATGTAAGCTTTTAAACCGGGAGCTGGACTAGTCAATCTCTTTACTTGTTATAAAATGTCCTTTATCTCTAATAACTTTTTTTTTTTACTTTAAAATCCACTTTGATATGAGTATAGCCACATCAGTTTCCTTTTTGTTAGTGCTTACATGGCATAATTTTTCTATTAATTTTGTATAATTTTGCTATTAATCTTCCTATGTCCTTATATTTAAGATCTGTCTTATAAGCAGTGTCTACTTGGGATTTTTCCCCCAGTCTGACATTCTTAATCTTTTAATTGGGGTATATAGTCCATTTACATTTAGTGTGATTACAGATATACTGAGTTTATATGTATCATATTACTATTTGTTTTACTCTTTCTTGCCTTCTTCTGGACTAATCAAAGTTTATTATTTCATTTTCCTATTGTCAGTTATATATTCTTTTGCTATTCTTTCATTAGTTGTACTAAAAATTATAACATATATCCTTATGTTTTAATATTATGTGATGCCAAAAATGTGAAGCGATTGAAACTCTCATACACTGTAAATGGGGGTATAAATTGGAAAACTGCTTGGTAGTATTTAATGAAGCTGAACATATATGACTTACCAATCATACTTGTACATGTATTCCAACAGAAACATATACATGTTCAGCAAAAGACATTTATAAGAATGTCCATACTACTGTGGCTCATAGTAGCCCAAACCAGAAACCCAAAATATCCATCAAGAGAAGAATGAATAAATTGTGGTATATCCAAACGACGGAATACTATATAACAAGACTATAACATGCTATTACAACATGCAATTAAGTAACTGAGCAAAGGAACCTCCCTCACCACCAAGAAAAGTACAATCTGTATGTTTCAATGTATATACAAGTTTTAAAAACAGACAAAACTAATCTACAGTGTTAGATGAGTGAATGCTGAAGAGGAACATAAAAGACTTCTGAGGTTCTATTAAAGTTTTCTTTCCTGCTCTGAGTGCTAGTTACTCAAGTGGGCTCCACTTTGTGAAAATTAACTGAGCTGTGCACTTACGACCTGTGTACTTAGTTTGAAACCCGTATCTTTGTGAAGGACATAAAGACTCTTTACACAAAACATTTAATTTATAAACTAACTGACCATCATCTTTCTTCTAAAATTGTAGGAAATTTCTAATTCTACATTTAAAAGACTTTAGCATTAATAGATACAACATCAATAATTATCATCAATTGCATATTGCAATTGCAATTGAGAAATGCATATTTTCCCAACTTCCACAAAAGTTACCACAAATTGCTCAAACTTGATTTATTTTTCCCATACACGACCAGTGTTTTTAGATGTTAAAATATGATTACATTGATTATGACAAATTCTAATATTCAGACAAAATAACCTATAACTCAGAGCAAATTTCAGTTTGTATTCCTAGTTAAAAAGGAAAAAATATGGCCAGGCACTGTGGCTCACACCTGTAATCCTAGCACTTTGGGAGGCCAATGCAGGATGACCACGTGAGGCCAGGAGTTCAAGACCAGCCTGAGCAACATAGTGAGACCCCTGTCTCTACAAAAAATAGGAAAATTAGCTGGGTATGGTGGCACACACTTATAGTCCCAGATATTTTGGAGGCTGATACAGGAGGATCACCTGAGCCTAGGAGTTGGAGGTTGCAGTGAGCTATGATGATACCACTGCACTCTTGCCTGGACGCCATAGCAAGACCCTGTCTGTCTCCCAAAAAACGTTTAAATTAAAAGGACAAAAATAGGATAAAAATAAGAATAATTGGTGAGCTGGACATCTGCATTGGAGCTTAGAAACAGCTAGAAGGGCAGGCTTCACTGAGATCAAGCATTGTCTTGAGATCTCTCTTAACCACCCCTCACAGGAAGAAGCTTTGTGGATCTTCTGGGGGTGGGGCAAAGGCATGGGGGAAGGATTTTTTATATATGGGTATATGTATTTTTCTATATATATGTATATTGAGCTGTCAGACACACTGCACACTGATTTTTTAAAATAAGGATAATCATTTGGTGTCTTAGGAGAATAGGATTCAAACAATTAGCTTACTGCTAAAGAGTACTTCACAATTTAAAGAGTTTTTGTTTCTATTTCATCCATACCACATAAGGTATTACAGGCCTAATGTACTAACAAAACAATTGAATTTCAATTAGGTAAACAGACTTGGCCAATATCACAGTGAAAAAGTGGCACAGACTGATCTCAAACCTATAAAAAAGTAAACAAAATAATGGACTAAGTGTCCTGTATCAAGCTTAAAATGGGAAAATGGGTAATTACTCAAAAATCCTTTTAAGTTAGATTTTGTAGACATCTAAAGAGAATTTTAATGAGTCCTTTTGCCGTCCTACATATGACTCAAAACTTCTGGAATGCAATGTGCCAATGTTTTGAGAAGTATTTTTTTCTTTCAAGATCATAAGAATGTTGGGAAAGACCTTCACGAAAGTACACTTAAAAAGTTTCGGCTAAGATAAGCAACTCCTTTACAAGAAATCTTGCTAACAAAATCCGATTTACTTGCAAAAACACATCTAATTTTCAAATTACTAAAAACTTTTTAAGAGAAAGATTTTCCAATAAATGCAAATTACAACAGATGGTACATGCTTATTCCATTAAACCAGTGGTTCTCAACTCTGGCTATCTTAGAATCATCAGGGAAGCTTTGAAGAGAACACTGATGCCTAAGCCCTACCCAATATATTCTGATTTTATTGGGCTGGTGTGGGGCCCACTCTCTGGTGTGTATGTGTTTTTGAGTTCCCCAGGGGATTCTAATGTGTAGCTGGGATTGAGAACCACTAAACACGTGTATATAATTGTTTATATTACGTACTAAGCAATATTCATTAGATACCATAACTAGGACCAGCTTATAATATAATCACAGTAGCCAGAGTTGAAATAAATAAAAATTAATGCTTTCAGGGGTACATTAGGTAAAACAACTGCAGACTTGAATAACCCTGCAGTCAAGTATGTCGTTCACATTTCAAGGACATTTGAAATAGACAAATTTGGCAATGTTGGAAATTCAGAGACCAATGTCTCACCACGTAGTATTAACCATCAGCCCTTCCTCCCTAGATTGGTTGCGCATGTTTTAACACACCCATTTAGAAGAGGTATTCAAGAACCTCTTTGCTTATTCATTCTGACTCTACTCCCAGGAGTTCATCACTGGAAAGTCCAGAGGAGGAAGTTTAGCAATTTCAAATGAGGAAATGTGGTTCAATTTTACAGTTCAGTGTATTTACTGCTCATGAAGAAAAAAATGTAGCATTTTGATAGATACTTGTATAAGCAAACCTCGGAAAGAGAATTGAGTACCTCCTAGATACTAAAGGTATTGGCAAGTTATAACTTACATAAAAGCTGGTTTGCCAGATATTTTCATCCATTTCAATACATTATTTGACAAATAAGTGATTTCACTGTATAGGAAGATGTTTGCCAAATGTTTAAATTTTATTCCAAACTGCTAGGAGACAAAAATCAAAAGTATTTTGTGTCTATTAAAAAACCCTAGTTAGCCTGTAATCCTAGCACTCTGGGAGGCCTAGGCGGGTGGATCGCTCAAGGTCAGGAGTTCAAAAACCCTAGTTGGGAAGAAAAAGTCACAAAGCTGTATATACAAAAAGTTGAACTAGTTCCCAATACACAGATCAAGAGGTGATAAAATATGATTATTCCTATTCTGTAAATAATTCACATAAATCCTCAGGCTCAACATGACCAGATAATTCCTAAACCCTACAAACATCATGTGATTTATATTTCATATTCTGAATAAAATGAGAAAAAGCAAGAATGGGGTAGTTACGCAGCAATAAAGAGACGAGAAAAGGAGACTAGGTAAGTAGGGGAAAGAAAAGTCAAAAGGAAGGATAGCAGCAAGAGAATAATGAAACAAGTGAAAACAATGTGACCTCCTAGCTCCCACGTCAACCTAGGGGAATACAGGAAGTAACAACAAAAAAAGCATTACTGCTGAATGAGTCACCTGCTAAATATATCACTTCCCTGGCAAAGATGAATGATTACAATATTTGAAAGACAAAATCAATCTGGTGTATCATAAATCCAAGAATAATCAAAGCGGGCAAGAAAACCTGTATTTTTTTCCAGGCTTAAATATGCATGACATTTAAACCTTAATTTACATGCCACAGATCTTAGTTTCTTGAAGATGTAATCCACCCCAGCAAGGGATTTTGATTTGGGATGCAAAAAAATCAATATGAAAAATCTATTGTATCGCTATATACCAGCAATAGTTAGAATATGTTTTTAAATGTGTTATGAGAGCAACAATGATAACCCAGGGAAAAAACCTAGCAAAAAGTGTGCAGAACGTTCATGGAGAAAACTCTAAGACTTATTAAGAGTCATTAAAAGAATCTAAACAAATAGCAAGCTATACTTTGTTCATAGTTGGGAAGATTTAATATCGTAAAAAATGCCGATTCTCCACAAGCTGATCTGTAAGGGCAATGCAACTCAAATCAAAATTCCCAGAGACTTTTTGGTGAAATCTGACAGGTGAATTCAAAAATAGATATGAAATATCAAAGAGCGTAGAATAGCCAAGATGCTCCTGAAAAATGCTAAGGAGGGGGGACTTACCCAACCAGGTATTCAGACTTATCATAAAGCATAGTTATTAAGATGTTGTCCTCTCAAGTTGAGATAATGAAACAAAACAACTCAGCAAAGGAGACCTACACATATAAAGAAGCTTGATGTGTGACAGAAGGGGCTTTGTTATCAGTGAGGACCATTTGGTTAGTAACATTGAAACAGCTATTAAAATGGAAAATTAAAATTGGATTCCTACATCATTTATTGCACAAAAATTAATTCCAGGTAGATTAAAAATGAAAATCAAAGCTATTAAGCTTTTAAAAATGAAAAATGTCTTCATGACTTCTGAGTAAGGATTTCTTTAAAAGATCAAAAAAGCACATGTAAACTTTAAAAGAAGACTCAAATTAGACTACATTAAGAACTTCTGTTTATCAAAGGCACCATCACAAACTGAAAAGACAAGGAACAGATTGAGAGAAAACATTTGCAACACGTATGATGAATAAAGAACTAGAATCCAGAATACATAAAGAACCCCTTTAAAAACTCAATACATTAAAAAACAGAATAGAAAAATGAACAAATAGGCCAGGCGTGGTGGGTTACACCTGTAATCCTAGTACTCTGGGAAGCCAAGGCGGGCAGATCGTTCCAGCTCAGGAGTTCGAGACCAGCCTGAGCAAGAGTGAGACACCGTCTCTACTAAAAATAGAAATTAGCTGGACAACTAAAAATATATAGAAAAAATTAGCCGGGCATGGTGGTGCATGCCTGTAGTCCCAGCTACTTGGGAGGCTGAGGCAGGAGGATCGCTTAAGCCCAGGAGTTTGAGGCTGCTGTGAGCTAGGCTGACGCCACGGCACTCTAGCCTGGGCAACAGAGTGAGACTCCGTCTCAAAAAAAAAAAAAAAAAAATTTAGAGAGCCTTAAAATCCTTACTGAGAGACTTACTTACTCATGTTAGGGTATTCCGATTCCCTGAGGTCATGTGATTTGTATGTCCTGTTTTTAATGCCGAATTAACCCGAGTAGATGTTTACCATATACCTGTTTTCCCAGCCATTTTATATAAATATAAGTTATTCTATTCATCCCAAAAGAAAAAAAAGTAGGCTTTTTTTAACTAAAGAAATTAACATTTCAGAATATCTCACATTTTTAAACCAAAAAAAGGAAGAGCTACTTACAATCATCATAGGTGGTGGTGTCAGACAAAGAGCTACTCTCTGATGGGATTATATCTTCTGCAAATAAAAAAAAAGCTGCCTTTAGCATTAATATAACTGTGCGTTTACACCATCAGAGTGAGTTTAAAGAAGCAATTTTCAGTCCGGTGCATTTTATTTTCATTTAGAGAAATGTGACTAATTACAGTGCATTAGGAGTAATTAACTATCATAAGAATTGACTCCTTTACCACTGAGTATCAGAACATCTTAACGTAAGGTACGAATATTACGTAGGGTTATTTCTTAAAACGGAACAGACTTCAAGGGAGTTCTGGTTTTAAACTAGTTTGCAGTGTCTCCTCTACAGGAAGAAAACTTCACCCTGTACATTTAGTGCTTGTAACCGACAGACAGGAAAACAGTGTGTGATTTCTTATCGTAAATGCTAAATGCTATGTGAATCTGCCTCGCAGGTGAACCCTCATCTGAGAATCCACTGTTAGTACCACTTATTTTTTTTGACCCCTCCCTGAAGCAAAGGGCCTTTTCCTAACAGAGTCTGGACGCTCGGTGGCACATGAGCTTTTCAATCAGACCAGACAATTTCTCAACAGTGGCGCTCGTGACGTTTTGCACTGGGGGACAGCTCTCTGTCCTGGGGGGCTGTTCCGTGCGTTATATGATGGCCCTTCCAGCCTCCAGCTGCTGCGTGTCAGCAGCACCCGACCCTCAGTCTGGACAACCAAAAACGTCCTCAGACATTCCCAAAGGTTTTCCAGCGAGGCAGAACCGCCCCTGGTGGAGAACCACTGCATTAGACAGACCTGGGTTTAAATCCTGGTTTTGCCATTTTGGGCCGTGAGATGTGGGGCTAATTCCCCAATCCCTCTGAGACGCATCGTTCGGCTCAACCCTGACAGGTGGGCGACCATAGTGCCTGTGGCACAGTGCGGAGGGGAGGCCTTAGAGTAACGGACACCAAGCCCTTAACCCAGCTCCTGGCCCATGGCAGCAGCTGTGCTTGTGACTTCTGTTGTCTACACCAGTGATCTGCTTGGAAATGACTATAACGCCCTGAGTATGGCTGGTGCCCACCAACTGTTACATTAACGCATTTAGTAAAAACAGACACTTCAAATGTGCTGATCTGCTTTGGCAAATCGTTCCATACTCCGGGTTGAGTGTTTTGCACAGGCTTCGAGGCAGATACAACACCCCAGTGTAAGCTTCAAAGCGGTTACGAAGGGAATCCCGCCATCCGATCTCAAATATTCCTCTTGATCAGGCTCGAGAGGACTCTCTCTTCGTTAGACGCACAGTGGGGCTGGGAGGCAAGGTGCCAGCACAGTCAGCTGTCAGGCACACTTGAAAAAAACCTATCTAATAAATGCCCAACCACTGGCACCATCTGCCGCCCGCACGTCAGTCACTGTATTGGAGAACAGTTGAATTTTGTGCAGTTTGGGGATGAAGGGGCCCTAGCAAATGGCCCTAGCAAATGGCGCCCTGCTAATCACCCATCTCTGCAGGTCCGGAATGTGACCGACGCCAAGGCCAGCTGCATTCCACATCCAGAGCCGAAGCCCCGCCACGTTCCCCAGCTGTCGTGCTGATGTCTGGACACCCACCTTCCAGAAGCCCTGTCTCTGCTTTATGAGTCACATGCCCTACAGCCAAATACACTCTAAACCCGGTTACCATACTGCATCAAATCTAAGACGCAATAATTATTGCATGGATCAGTAAAAAGAAAAGCACTGCCGGTTACGATTCTCACACACCAGCTAATAGAAGAACTATTCCGATTTCACAGATGTTTTCATGAAGACAAGGCCGGGCGCGGTGGCTCATGCCTGTAATCCGGGCACTCCCGGGAGGCCGAGGTGGGAGGATCGCTCAAGGTCAAGAGTTCGAAACCAGCCAGAGCAAGAGCGAGACCCCGTCTCTACTGAAAATAGAAAGAAATTAATTGGCCAACTAAAAATACATATAGAAAAAAAAAATTAGCCTGGGCATGGTGGTGCATGCCTGTAGTCCCAGCTACTTGGGAGGCTGAGGCAGGAGGATCGCTTGAGCCCAGGAGTTTGAGGTTGTTGACGCCATGGCACTCACTCTAGCCCAGGCAACACAGTGAGACTCTGTCTCAAAAAAAAAAAAAAAATTCAAAAAATATGAAGACAAAAAGTCTGGGAATCAAAGAAATATAATCCTATTTCAATCAATGACCAAGGCTGAACACGGTGCTAACAAGTATGTAAGGCCTATTGGGCTTGAAATCTACCTGAGATTTCTTGGTTTACTTTTTTCCTGAATACGAAAGTCATAGATACATCATGTTGAGAATTTGGAAAATATAGAAGAGTATTAAGAAGAAAATTAAATTACTTGAAATTTCACAACTATTAGTATTTTGAAATATTTCTCAACCGGACTTTGTGTGTGTGTATTTATACAAAGTTGCAATCACGTTGTGGTTACGGTTTTATTATCCTGTGTTTCTGCATTTCATGACCATGTGCCCGTATCTTTAAATAGCCTCCATAAATAACAGCATCAGAAGAGTCCTTCTCTGTCCACGTATGTAAGGACAGGTCCTTAAGAAAATGCACGGTGTGCTGCATTGAAAACCTTTCAGAAACTGCTGGGTAAGGCCCAGCTCTCTTAATAACCTGTGTTGTCAAAAGCATTTCTTATAATGACATCAGCCCAGTTCAAGGTGTCTTATAATGAACCAATATTGCTTTGAAAGCCCTTTTGTCCTGAAAATGAAAACTAGGCAGTAAGCTCCATATTACAATGGCAAAGTGTCTCTGGAAATCGAGTCTACATACTTGTAAGACTGAAATTCCAAACAATTTTTATCTCCTAAGAAGCTCACTTTTGATCCTGTTCTTTCTTATCTCGCTCGTCAAATTAACTGGTTTGGAAATGCTACCTACCATCAAGAATACTGACTATGGGACTCAAAAAAAAAAAAAAAACACAACAAAACAAAAAACCTTACTTATTACTAACCTGGTAAAATAACCGTCGCTTTCTGGCTGGGTTTCTTTCCACATCGAATGCGGTATTCATTGATGGAATTTTCAATCTCCTGAAGCTTTTTCACCGCATCTGTGTAATCTTGCTTTCTTTTTTTCTTCACGGTTTTACAAAGGTCTGGCTCATTGGCAAGTTTCTTTGAGGCTTCAACCAGCTTTTGCTGTATTAGGAAATTGCTCTCCAGTTCTTGTAAAGCAGGATCCTGCATTTAGACAACGGTACTGTTTTAGGGACACACACAATCACTCTCACAGGCACTGCATAGCAACATTGCTTGTGCGTTCTTGAATCGGATGCTCTTTGAGAACAAAATCTTTCCAAGTTTTATGGCACAGACCTCCCCCGAGACTTTCCCTGGCCCATCTTAACTTGAACTTCTCATTAGTCCAAACCCCTTCCCTTTTCAAGGAAGGGAATGATGGCCTTTCAGGTATTTAGTTGGTTGGGTGAAGATTCTAGTTGTCAAGAAGAGGGTCTTAACCCAAGACCCACATCATACAGAATATTACATTCATAGCCATAGCTTTTGTGACAGGTCAATTTGGGTTTGATTCCTTTTTCTGGTGGATCTCTGTTGCGTGACCCTGGACATACAGCTCAATCTTTTAAATGTTTTGTTTTTCTATTTGTCAAGTGAAGATAATACCTACCTTCTAAAAGTACGCTGACGATTAAGTGAGATAATGTACATGCATTGCTTAGCTCAGAGCTGGGGTGCACAGTGAACACTTAATAAATAACAGAGCATTCCAAAGATGGAAACAGCTATTGACTCCTAAAGCTAAGGCAGTTACATGTCTACGGGAAACACGGACATGGTCATGTTGGCTGATGACATGCAAATGAAAAAGTGTACTCTGTATTGGCCAACAAATCTTCTAACTTGATTCTAGCTGGATGCTGTACATGTATCATCTCATTTAACACTCACTGCATCCCTTGGAGGGAAGTTCAGTCATTACCCCCATTTTACAGATGAGCAAACTGAGACCTGAGAAATGAGACTTTAGGGAGATTAACGTGTTTGGGAAGTCTATTTAGTTTTAAGTGAAAGAGTCTAATGCAAAGTTCCTCGTTCTTATAACACTGCTTCTCCCAACTGATAAATATCTGGAGAACATTTAATGCTGTGATTTGGAGAGCGAGATAGAAGTAACTCAATTTTGACTGCAGTGTACGTGAAAGACAGAGTTCGATCTGGGCTACGTGATCCAACTGGTGAGATGAAAACGTACGTCGGTGACTCAGAAACCAAAGGAGCCAGCCCCCTGCGTTAACATACGGCTGTTCTGCTTCATCATCCACAGCAAGGCTCAGAGCTGGGGTTCATACCTCTTCACTGGGCAGCAGGTTGTCATCTAACTTGAACGCGGTGCCCACGCGTCTTCTGACCTGAGGGGGCTTCTCGCCCGCGTCTAGCGGATACTCGTTCGGCATTTTGCCCGTGAGCTCCTGTAAAGCAGGACAGAGTCAGGGGTGGACTGCGGGCCCCGGCCAGAGCTGTCCAGCGTGACCTGGTGAGCCCCCAAAATGCAGAACTCACCGCCTCCCGCAAACAGATCTTCTTCAGCTCCTCGAATTTTTTTAAGAGTTTTTCTTGTAACAGTTTTTCCTTCTTCTTTAGTTCCAGGATTTTCTCTCTCTTTTGCTCCTCACTAACTTCTGAGTCCTGAGAACCTGGGGGCAGGGGGAAGGGCAGGGAAGGTTTGTTCAAGGCACGTTTCCTTCCTTTCTAAAGGACAAAGGATGCCTGAGCCAAACCTGCTTTTAAATGGTAGCTTATTTCTTTTCTCCTTGTTTCTGAACATAATAAAAGGAAACCCGAGAGCACTGTCTCACGCTTCTGGGCATCAAACAGAACCCGGTAATAAAATGTGCCTTTTGCATTCTGGCTCCGTCATTTTGGGGGTAGTGATAAAATGCTTAATGTTCCAGACACACCCAGGGAAAAACTTCATTCTGTAATTGTGTTTGTACAGCATTCTTTATTACACGGAGAATTAGCAAATTATCTGTATCAAAAAATAAATATTGGGAGAAGCTGATAGAATTTGCGGGGGAAAGATGTCCTTGCAACACACAGCTAGGTACTTACTACCTTTGCATCTAGCGTTACTTATACAATGTCTTTGTAATTTAACTTTCTTTATGCTCCTTCTGAAATTAGTTTTAAGATTTCATTCTAAACTGTTGCACATGTAGATTTGGACACACTTATTTGTTCCAAAATAATGTGTGAAAAGATGCATTGAAAAATGACTTATAGGCCAGGCATGGTGGTGGCTCACGCCTGTCATCTTAGCACTCTGGGAGGCTGAGGCAGGAGGATCGTTTGAGCTCAGGAGTTCAAGACCAGCCTGAGCAAGAGCGAGACCCCGTCTCTAGTAAAAATAGAAAGAAATTAGCTGGACAACTGAAAATATATAGAAAAAATTAGCCAGGGATGGCGGTGCATGCCTGTAGTCCCAGCTACTCAGGAGGCTGAGGAAAGGGGATAGCTTGAGCCCAGGAGTTTGAGGTTGCTGTGAGCTAGGCTGATGCCACAGCACTCTGGCCCAGTGATAGAGTGAGACTCTGTCTCAAAAAAAAATAAATAAATAAAAAATAAAAATAAATAAATAAATAAATAAATAAATAAATAAATAAAAGTGACTTGTGACACACACACACACAGAACACTAAACAACATAAAGACGGCTTCACTCTCTCCAATCCCCAGAGGTTACCTGAGGAGGTCAGACTGCCATTGCTTGCCATGATGAACTGACTTTTTGCCTCCAGTGTCACCAGTTTGGACACCCTCTGTGTCCCTGTCTCCGTCAAATCCATCGCAATATCGTCTAAACTCCTGGCTGAAGGAATTTTTGCCTAAGAGGTACACAACATCGAACCAGAACTAACTCAAGCATATTTCAAATTAATAAAACAAATCACCATACAATAAAAATGTCACCAGGGGACGATTTAGAATTTTCATTACCTGTTTTTTCTTTTTGTTTTAGAATTTTTATATATTAAGGTGACACTATTCAGAGAGTAAGATCAGCCTTAAGCTTTGCAGCCAAAATGTTTTAATAACTACACATGATTCTCTCTGATCGTATGGTTCAGTCACTCAGTTTAAAATATCACAACATCACCAATGTACACATACAGGCATGTCAAAAACTGGCCAATTCTTACAACTTTTAAATCAGCTTATATATTGTCCATCTTTAAATGTATGAAAAACTAGAACAGTTGTAAGTTTTGGGGGAAAAAAAGCCTCAAAGAATACAATGCACAAGCTTGCATCGTTTCTAAAAAAGCGTATCTTCCGAACAGAAAGCAAACCGAGGACTGGAGTCTGTCCCTGCAGAAATGCTGCTGGTCACTTACTTTGCTTTGCTTCCGATCCAAGTAAAACTGATGCTGACTAATTGCCATGACCCAGATGGACTTGATCAGGGAGGAGTTTGCATACCATGTCTGCACGAAGAGCCCACTTTGCCCGAAGGTTCTTCTTGACACCGAAATCCTGAAAGATTAAGGGAAGCACCCAAATGACTCCCCGCTGGCCAAGCACTACGCACGACGTACCCTGTGAGCAGCGTTGTGACAAAGTGTCCTTCTCGTCCCTGTCTTTCTGCTGCACAAACTCTCATGCTAACGGGGGCCAAGTTTCTGATTTTCTCCTTTTACGACAAAACCAATCAGACCTAAGCCATCTCTTCCTGTAGAAGCTAGCAGGTTTAAATACACGTAAGCACGCTCCCAGAGGCTGGTAAGGAATCGGTCAAGCTGGAAGCTGTACAAAAACATTTAGGGAGAAACTATAAGGATGTGTGACCGTCACAAGCGGTAAGGAATAAATGTGATAATATTTTGAAGACACAGCAACCAAGACCTGTGGGATCAACACCTACCTCGAGGTGAAAAGAACGTCCCAGATCTAGACAGATTTGGCCAGCTCTGGCACTACCTGAAGATGCACACAATGATACTGGCTGAAATATGCAAGTCCGAAACCAGTTCAGAGCGCTGTTTGAGCACCAGGTGAAAAGAGGAGGCAGTAGGGGGCCCAAAGAGACCGTGAGAGAGAGAGAGTGTGATTACTCATGTTCTTTGTAGGAATTTGGCTTATCACTTGGGGTCATCTCTTCGTCACAGCTATTTCCTCCCATCCCTCTGAACGTTAATCTTGGGACTGAAAAGCACTCACTAAGGACTGATGAAGAATTTCTCTTAAAAGCTTAGAGAACTCGGCCGGGCACGGTGGCTCACGCCTGCAATCCTAGCATTCTAGGAGGCCGAGGCGGGAAGATCGTTTGAGCTCAGGAGTTGGAAACCAGCCTAAGGAAGAGCGAGACCACATCTCTACTAAAAAAAAATAGAAAGAAATTAGCTGGACAACTAAAAATATATATAGAAAGAATTAGCCAGGCATGGAGGCTCATGCCTGTGGTCCCAGCTATTCGGGAGGCTGAGGCAGAAGGATCGCCTGAGCCCAGGAGTTGGAGGTTGCTGTGAGCTAGGCTGACGCCATGGCACTCCAGCCGGGGCAACAGAGTGAGACTCTGTCTCAAAGAAAAAAAAAAAAAAGCTTAGAGAACCTAAATCCTGACTTCAATTCATGTTGATGATGTGGCGACTTTTTTTTTTTTTTTTTAATAACCAGGAACACCAAAATGAAAAACGAAAAAAAGATCTGAATAGACATTTCTTGAATAAAGACATAGAAATGGCCAACAGGAGCATGACAAGATGCTCTGTGTCATTAGTCATAAAGGAAATGCAAATCAAAGCCACAAGAAGGTATCACTTCACACCCACTAGGATGTCTGTAAGACACACACAAAACTAAAAATAGCAAGCGTGACGAGGATGCGGAGAAATCGGAGCCACAGATCCTGCTGGGGGGACGGGAAATGGTCCAGCATTTCGGAGAACAGCCTGGCAGCTCCTCAAGGGGTTAAAGACAGAGTTACCCCACTGGACCCAGCAGCTCTGTTCCCAGGTGCATGTCTACCCAAGGGAAATGCAAACGTATGTTCATACAGAAACTTGTACACAGATGTGAGTGGCAGCATTATTTACACAGTGACTGAGATCATATAAGGAAAAGTCCGCGGTCCTCACCTTCGCGGGTCGTGAACTTCAACAGCAAACTTTTTCTCGCGGAAATATAAGTTCTCGAGCTGTTTCCATTGGAATAACTAAAAAATCAAGAAAACAGAAAAGCCCGCACAGCTTTATTTTTTATTTTCACTAAGTCTATAAGTCAGCTGAATAAGCAAATGGCTGTAAGTTCCCAGGAAGGTACACCGATAAAACTGAGCATGAGTACATGACTCAGCCTGGTTACAAACCAACTTCGACCTGAAACCATTTCGTTCCTTCCTCTGACGGCAGTATTTCCCTGTGACACTGCACCTTATCAATAAATCTTCCTCGAACAATAAAACCCGGCATCTGTGGAGGGCATGTAAGCTGTTTTTCCTCTGACTCAACTACACCATCAGGAAAGCTGCATAGATTCCAGTAAGCACGCACAGAACCTTCTGCTCAAAGATGCTTTTGCAGATTTAAATGGGAAGATATTCAAAGGGATGTTTCCATAAGACCAGAGACTGAATTTCACAAGAATGCAAAGCGAAAGTGAAAGGGAACCCCCCTACGGGAGTGATTCTCCCACACCCCGGGTTCCCCTCAGTGCCACCGCAAGAACCTAGCACCAGGAACCTAGCACCGCAAGAACCTAGCACCAGCAATGGGGGGCCAGGCAGGAGTGAAGGGGGACTGCCAGAGCTTCCTCTTGGTTTCAGAGCTAGAACCTGCAGGTTTTTTTTTTTTTTTTTGCACACAGACCCCAATCTCTAGACACTCACTGCTGATACTGAGTGCTGAACTCAGGGTCTTGCCAGTTGGTGGGGAGAAACAGACTCCACTAGCTGGCACTGTGCATCTTTGAAAGCCAAATAATCTGACGAAAAGCAGCTCATCCACAGACCTGAGTAAGCCTTGCTGTGTTTTCTGGGCTCCTTCCCAACCCCTTAGAGGAGACTGAGCCTCAGCTTGTGCCGTCAACCTGGACGTCATGGTCCCACTCCCCTCCTCCGCCCCTCGTCTTGATTAGGGAAACCACAGCGCAGCGATTCCGTCCCTTTATTAGACTCCGGCTGGATCTCTAAACTATTTTCACAGACATCTCAAAAGAGCATTTTTAATTGTCTAAATAATGAGCGCTTCTCTGCAAAACGCCCTATCAGCAAAACCACTTCCTGAAGCGCAGGAACCAAGACTTCTCCCAAACACGGACACCTCACGTAAAGGAACAAAGCCAGCCGAGGTCCCTGCGGGACACACGTGTTCAGACCGGGTCCCCCACCAGCAGCGCACGCTAAGAACACACAGCTGCCTGTGCCTGCGACACTCACTCAGGTTCAAGGAGGGATTAGTGAAAGTTCAAAGAGCTACGTACCGATTGCTTAAAATGTCCATGAACTCCAGGCTTTCATTTCTTTAAATCCAGAGGTTCCAAAAATGGGACAGAAATCTGGGGTGTGGGGGGGAACCTCCAGGTTCTTCCTACCTCCCCTCTCCCAGACAGCAGCTCCAGCGTGTTCTGAACCAAGTTTCCTAAGACACTTAGGTGTGACTCAGTTTCACAAACCGAGCCTCCCACGCTGACGGGCCACTGACATCAGCAGCTCTGCTGAGCGACACCTCCCCAGTCCCACTCTTTCCTCCCGTCCGGGAGAGGAGGGCAAAGGTCTCAGCAGATTTCTCCAGAAGGAAGACCTTTCTAAAACAAGGGGCAGTTTGGATTCAATCCGATACTTCCTGGGAAGTTAAGTTGCTTTGAACCCGGGGAGGAATTTCACCGGCGGCTGTTTGAGGACGACGTTGCTAGCAGGGCTTACTCACCCTGGCCGAGAACAGGTTCTGCAGGACGGGCCGCGGTGCGGCTCAGCTGTGTTTTCCTTTGCGTCCGTTCCCACACACATAAAAACCGGGCTGGGCTTGAAACGTGACCTCCACCTCCCCCGTCTTATCGCCTACAAACGCGAAACCCTAGAGCTTCGAATTCCACTCGGCGGGTCCCTGCGCTCAGAGCAAACCTGCTCCCTGCGAGCAAAGAGCCGGCTTGAGGGGGACCGGCATCGGCTCAGAGAATTTGAAATACTCAAGCGGCAGCCAGGATTGCAACAGGAGGTTTGGGGGAAGGAGACTGGGCTCTTAAGTCTGAAAAGCAGCACCGTCCATTTCCCCACCTGAAATCTTAAACGTCGGTGCAAACTGTGATTTCATATGTGCGCCTGTAACAGGGGAAAAGTGGGCTGGAATGCCCCGAGCTTAGTTCCCAACAGTGGCTGCCTCCGGGGCCGGATGGCACGAGGGGTGAGTGATATGGAAGCTTCCACATCCCTCGTAATGTTTTCACTTAGTAATAAGATGGGCCGGGCGTGGGGGCTCACGCCTGCAATCCTAGCACTCTGGGAGGCCAAGGCAGGAGGATCATTTGAGCTCAGGAGTTCGAGACCAGCCTGAGCAAGAGCAAGACCCCCGTCTCTACTAAAAATACAGAGAAATTAATTGGACAACTAAAAATATATAGAAAAACTTAGCTGGGCATGGTGGCGCATGCCTGTAGTCCCAGCTACTCGGGAGGCTGAGGCAGGAGGATCGCTGGAGCCCAGGAGTCTGAGGTTGCTGTGAGCTAGGCTGACGCCACGGCACTCTA
>CAUYRT010106917.1:0-39689 GCA_963574885.1 Lepilemur ruficaudatus
CCCAACTACTTTTCAAGCATAACTCACCCCTCCACAGTGACCCCCCCCATGTCGCCCAGCCTTGGGTCTACCCCCCACCCCCCAATTCCCCAGTGTTCACTCCCACCCTTGGTTTTGTTTTTTAATGTTTCCATGAGGAAATCTTGCAGACATCAGTCTATCCTTTGACTCTTATAAACTGGAAAATAATTTTTCTCTTTCCTAACACATTTAAGGTACCTGTTCAAGATCCTGGCTACATTTTGTCTTACAATCCATTTATCTTCTGCTTGTCTTATTCTCCGGTCACCCTCTAAATCCTAAAGGACACAGAGCAGCTCCTTTCTTCATCTGCTACGACACACAGCTCAGGGCCTGGCTCCAATTAGGCACTCAATTTTAGTTCGATAGACTAAAACTGCAGAAAAGCAAGCCCATGTGCACAGACATCACACCGTCTAGCACTGTGCGCATCATCACCATTTTCTCTGGCTGTACAATCACAGCGTTGCTTTAGAATGTGTGTCAACAGGTGGGTGTGCTCACAGAAAGCCCACACTGATTTTATTGAAGATGCTAGATTGTTACGTTAGCAGGCTGCTGGCTGCTTTGGGATATTGCAGCAGCCACTGTGCATCGGCTCAGAAGGAAAACGAGCGCCACTTCCCTACAACGACTACACCACACCCCTTCCCTCAGTCAAGGGTGGGTGTTTCCTCAGAGGGAGAAGACAGCATTGCTCCTACTGTTGGCTTAGCTTATTCAAGAGATTGCAGAAGCAGGCCTGACATTTTTAAGAATAAGGAAAAAAAAATCAAAACCAAAACAGAACAATAAAAAAAAATCACTAATAGATAAGTCTCTTAAAGCAGAGTTTAAAGTAAAAGACTGCAGGACACTAATTAATTCCTGTTATGTGAGATAATGGAAGACAAGAAAGAAAAAGGGAAAACATGCTTGGCTTTCATTACCACACACAGGAGTCCTTCCGAAGAAAGAAGTTAAATGTCTCCCCTGAGGTGTCTGTTGTCCTCCTAAATGAATTGGTCAAGTAGAAATGCACATTATTTAGACAGGGATACCCGGAGGGCAATTGCCATAAAGTGGAGATGCTTGATAACCCATTTAAAAATATTGTATTAAATAGCCTCTATCATAAGACAACATTCTTAAGGGAGAAGACACATTGGAAATCAGAACAAATTTCTATTCCCTCCCCCTCCACCATCTCTCTCTGTCTGTCTCTCTCTATTTCTAAAAATACTAATAACTGGAATCCTAATTGTCACTTATATATAAGACTTCTAAATCTGTTTTGTAGAAAGTAAATCTCCCGTCATTGAGCTATTGTATTTTAAGGACCCCCCCCTTGCTGTATCTCTGTCTTGCTTGCTACGTACGCATCTATATGTGACAGGCACACATCCATATAGTACATATTTTGAATAAAATATTTTTAAATCCCAGGTTTTGGCTCCAAATATTCATCTGATTTTTCAAAGACTTACTGATCATGTTATAGGTAACCAAAAAGATATTAAGGATCTGACCAAGGCGAGTTTGAAGATTAAAGGATTATGGTTACATGGAAGCAAGATTATGGTTACGTGGGTTTATTCTATTTTTTTTTAAATGACTTATCTCTACCATCCACTCTCATTAAAGTAATTTATCCTAGTTGGCACATGCGTAACCTCTCACAACAGAGGCTTAGTAGTTATTTGTGAATGGCTCAATTATAATTTGGCTCTAAACGTTAAGAAATGTGCAAACCTCAATTACTTCTTAAAATTTACTAATTTTAGAGATGGGGACTCACTCTGTCAGCTAGGCTGAGTTCAGTGGTGCAGTCACAGCTCACTGTAGCTTCGAACTCTCAGGCTCAAGTGGTTGCCATGCCTCAGCCTCCCAAGTAGCTGGGACTACAAGGCGTGCACCACCACGCCTGGCTAATTTTTCTTATTTTTTGGAGAGATGGGGACTTGCTCTATTGCCCATCCTGATCTTGAACTCCTGGCCTCCAAGTGATCCTTCCACCTCAGCCTCCCAAAGTGCTGGGATTATAGGTGTGAGTCCTGGCACCCAGCCCAAACCTCAATTATTAATAAAATTCTTTCAGTTTTGATTTTCCCTGAAGTTATGTTAGCAACTTTTCTTTGGGGAAGATTATGGGTAACAAAACTTAGATATGTATATCTTACAAAGAAGCTGTCATCTTAACTGAGCCAGAGGCAGATCATTAAGTAATGCCTTCAGAATGTCCCATGCTCTTCCAATAATTCAGGTAGGTTGGTCTCCAGCAGACAATCAGGTAACAGAGAAGATGTTTAGCAGAGCTGGGTAGAGGGGACAGAAAGGAGAGAGTCAGAACTCTGGTCCACATAGGAGCCTGGAGTCCGGTCAGCTCTTGAGCAGAAAGGCGTGGGGAGCATGATAGAAGAGAGACACCTGCAGAGACAGAGCCCTGGGACACCCAGGGCATTGTGTAGGCAGCAGACTAGGAACTGAGGCAGGCCTGGCTGTACAAAGGGAGGTCCCCATGGGCTGAGTAGAGCAGGAGATCCTTAGGAGGGAACCTGGGAATCTCTCACATCAACTAAGAACCGTCTCCAGAAAATAGAGTTGAGAATTAATTTCTGGAAAAGGCAGTGGGGAGAAGGGGGATTGCAGAGCTGAAGCCAAGCAGGGACAGCCATTGGGGCTGGGTCTGATGGCAAATATGAGCAACACCAGTGGACGGGGAGCCTTGTCACTGTGACCCAGGGCTGTTGCACCACCTGGCTGGGTCCTATGCACTCTTGGAACCTGCCTCCAGATTAAGAGCTTTCTCTGCAAAGTACTATTACATGCTCACAGGCCTCTGACAAATTCTATCCTCAGGATGCAAAATTCTTCTAGTCGGAACAAAGCACCGTGGAACTCACCGTTGTTTCTGTCTCTGCGGCTAGCACTGTCAAATAACGATTGTTCTCTTTTATTAAGTGCTTATAATATGTTTTACACATTCTCTCTCCCCTTGTCCTTATCATACGTTCTCATGAGAGTAGAAAATTGAAGACCAGAGTGGTTCAGCCACTGGCCTGAAGTTGCTCAGGACGTAAGTAGTGATGCTAGAACTTCCCTCCAGATCTACCTGGCTTCAAGTCTCAGCGATTTCCACCAAGCTAACTGATTCTCATTGGAAAATATCTCTACTGCAAATATTAATAATCAATTAACTCTAATAGACTTTGAAGGAAAACTGTTTAGAAGGGAGCCCAGGAACCCACGGGCCTTTATTAATGCTCTGCCTTATCATAGCATTGGATTTAAAGCCTGCATATCAGAAGTTGGTCGTAAAGAAACCAGAGGGAAGGTTCCCACCTGAAAGAGGCATGTGCACAGCCCCTTAGGCCTCCTTCTTCAGCAGTTGGAAGGGGCAGAACCACAGCCCACTTTTTGCACAACTGACCAGGTAGGAGGGATGAAAGCAATTAGCTTGTCACTGTGTTGCATGTCTTAGTATATACATTCAAAAATGGAAGAAAAGAAAAATGATCACCACTGGCCCCATTTTAACCTTAACCAAGAAAGTAATCATGAGGAAATAACAATAATGATGTCACCCAGCCATTTTCACCTTCTAATCTGGACTGAAATATCCAGTAATTAAACAAACTCCTTGAACTAATGTGCATTTGGACACTCGTGAGCCCTTCTCTGCATGCTTCCTGCCCACTTAAGAATCGCTGGCAAGGCTAGGTGCCCAGAGGAGTAGCTGGGCTTGTAGGCACTCAGAGCGTGGCCCTGGACCCTCGCAACTGGTCCTGACATGCCGTGCACACTAACCCCTATTCTAGCCATCACAACCTAGACATGATCACGCCCTGGGCTGTATGTCTCTGCTAGTTCTGTCATCTAGGATTATCATCAGGATTGACCCCCCGCCCCCAACACCACCTCAACCACCACCACCACCAAGAGGCAGTCTCTGTCTCTTGAAGTGCTATATATCTTTCAAGTTCTGTCATATGCTTCTTGCTCTGTGGATCCTTATTTGGCTTCTTAGGAATTTGGATTTCTTTACAGAATAGACGATGAGCCCTCTGACCATTGCTATTTTCCTGATACCTATCTCAGTGTCTGTGATCAATAAATGTGTATAGCAGGAAAAGAAGGGGGAAATGGAAAGAAGGAAGGAAGGAGGGAGGGAAGGAAGAAGGGAGGGAGGGAAGGAAGGAAGGAAGGAAGGAAGGAAGGAAGGAAGGAAGGAAGGAAGGAAGGAAGGAAGGAAACATGTCTTCTTCCACCTAAGGACCAGTTTTGGAAAGCAAAATGAGAAAGAACTCAACAGGGCACATGAGTAACTATAGTTGCCTTACAAACTTATCTAAGAATGGCTGTGGTAAATTGCAGGTGAGCTCATTCATTTCACAAAGAAACTGAGGTCTAGCTGACCTGGAGCTTGTCTTCCTGAGCTATAAGAAACCTTGCTCATTTATAGAAAGAAGTCAGGAATCTTGCTTGTTTTTCCTCCCACCATCCCACTGTCATTGATTTAGATGCATAGATTCTCTCCCTGCTTCCTTCTTCCTTCTCTCCCTCAACCCTCTCAGCATCACTCCCCTATCCTTTCCCATGCCCTGTAGTTTCACCAAAATAATGAGAATCAGAGTATCTACTTCTTTTAGCCACACCGAAGACTCCATTCAAAGCAGTAGATCTAAAGTGCCTGCTGATATTCGGGGAGGATCCCCTGCCGCGGCAGCACAGGCAGTCCGTCCTATTCCTAGATGTAATTCAGCACCCTCCTCGCATAATTCTCTGCCGAGGATAAATCTGTCAGGTTTTTTTGTATCACTTGTCTCCTGGATAATGCCAAAGAATCCACAGAAATCCCTCCTTAATGCTGAGATTTAAAAAAAAAAAAAAAAGGAGTGGGGAGAAGAGGGAATGTTGTTTCTCAAAATAAAAGAGGTCTAGGTCGCACTGAAGGTCTCTCAGATGTGACCTCACCCTCCTTAATGATTTCACCCCCTCAGCAGCACCTGCTTTAAAGGTCTGATACTTCTATAAACTCAAGAGAATTATTTTTCATCAGAGTTCATGGTTATTAAACCTCTTGCCACGGCCGCCCTGCCTTCCCTGCCGAGGCAGGAGCAGCGCCACATCTCGGCTCCTCCTGCTGGGGACCCAGCATGAGTGGTGGAGGGAGGCTGGGCCTTGCAATCAAACAACCTGGGTTCAAATGCCAGGTCTGTTACTAACCACATATGCTGGTGCGGGGTCACATAACCATTATTTAACTCAATCGTCTCATCTACAAAGACGAAACACTGATACTTCATAGGTTACTCTGAGGTTTCAATGTGATTGTCTTAGTGACATGTTAGGAACAGAAGCAGCATATAGCAGGGGCTGGACAAATGTTCTTCTCCGTTTTCCTTGGAAGATACGTGATCACAGAGCAATTACACAAAAGGCATTTCATTCAAAACACATGCACACACATGTGCACGCCTGCAGATGTGTGACTAAAGGTCGTATTACCTGTTTTCTTAAAATCAAGTGTTTTTTTTTTTTTGTTTGTTTGTTTTTTTGTTTTTTTGAGACAGCATCTTGCTGTATCTCCTGTGCTAGCATTCAGTGGCATCATCATAGCTCACTGCAACCTCAAGCTACTGGGCTGAACCTATCCTCCCACCTCAGCCTCCCAAGTAGCTGGGGCTACAGGCATATACCACACCTGGCTAGTTTTTCTATTTTTAGGAGAAATGGGGTCTCACTCTTGGTCAGGCTGGTATTGAACTCCTGGCCTCAAGCAAACCTCCTACTTCATTCAGCCTCCCAAAGTGCTAGAATTACAGGCATGAGCCACTGTGCCCAGCCTAAATTAAACTCTAGATATCCTCTGCCAAAGAGGAAAGAACATCAAACATACTTATAATTGAGTTTAAGTCCCTTCATCCAACATGCCCCCACAAGCCCTGGAGTGGTACAAGGACCAGAGTCTTTTGGTAGCACAAATGTATTGACTCATCAGTCAGGGGCATCAATCTCCATGGGTCACCAATGAGTGTTCTGCTGTCCCTATTCTCCTGTTCCCTTCAGGCCCAGCAGCTCAGCATCCTGGGGCCCTTTGGTGTGGATGCACAGTCTTCTGTCTCTGCAAGCAGGCCACTTTCCTCATATGCCTCCAGGGAGTGCGACACAAGTTCCCTCCTCCGTAGGATTCACAATCCTTCCTCCCCTTCCCAAGAGTGCAAATTGCCTTGGGATCAAAAGAAAACATCTCCTGTTTTTACCTATTTCCTGCAGAGGCACTCTGCCTCTTGAATCTTCACCATGAGTTTGGCAGCTTGGAGAAGATTCATTTAGAAACAGAAGTATCTTGTAGGCCAGGATGCCCCACAGCCTGCTACTTTCTTGAATGAGGACAAAGTAAAATGCAGAAATGTAAATTAATATCTCAGAATTTCTTCTGCCACGATACTAGCAAATATTTGACTAGCTAACATGTAGTAATATGATGAGCTCATAAAACACCCAACGGTTCTACAAGGAATAAACGTATTGATAAAGTTCAGTGCTTTACTGTCCATAGGGTTCCTTCACACGCCGTCTCAGTTGATTCTATGAACTGAAGAGGAGATTTAAAAAGGCCCCCTATTTTGATAAGTTTATGAATGTTCTACAAAGTCAATCTGCGGACTTGCCAGCTTGTACACCCCAGAAGCTCTTTGCAGACCCCTCCTTGTCCATCTGCCTTCACATGCCTCAGGGTGTGTGGCCAATATTGCACTTTGTGAGGGTGTTAGAGTCTAAAATCTTAGAGGCCAGCATCACTCGCCTACCCCTTCCCTGTTGTCACCTCCTCAGTGTGTGTGCAACTCCTTCTGGGACTGAGGCTATGCCCTGTTCCTCCTGTGCCTGCCCAACTTGAGGATCTAGACTCTGCTACCAACTCACCCTTTTCCAAAAGCATATTCCTGTCTGACTTCTTGGGAACTGGCCTGATTCTTGATGCTGTGTCCCTGTTTCTAGCACCTAGTTTGAACTCCCAAGCCTCTGGTCTGGAATCCACTGAGCCCACCTGCCTGCTGGGTCACTATTCATTACTTCTGTGCATGAGATTTGTAGGTAGCATTCTACTTGTTTACCAATCTTCCAGTTTCCTGGCCCAGAATGTCTACCTATCTCCTCCTATGAGCAAGTCTATTGCTAAGCCCAGGCTTTTCTCCTCTAGGAATTCTCTGTTTCATTTAACATTTGTCTGCCTAGTTGCAATCAGAGGTGTCAGCTTCCAATGGAAAGTGGATGTTGGGGTCTATTGCTTCCCAATAGAATCCATTAGGAAGTCAAGGAAAGGGGCCAGGACCTTGCTTTGGGAATCCTATCTCCCTGCCCAAGCACCTCTTGTGATGCATATTTTCTTTGGGGACGAAGGCCTGGTGGGTTCCATTTCTGGTGTCCACAATCCTGAGGGGTTATGGTTGAGCTGGGAAGGGTGTTGTTCAAAGGCAGTCAGAGTTGTTGTACCAAGTAGGAGCAACAGAGGTTAGAGGAGAAGAGGCGGAATAGTCAGAGGATGAGAGAATGTGGATCACCCATCAAAGACGAAGGCCAGAGGCAGGTGCCAGAAGTCAGGGCAAGACTGGGCGGTTAAGGGAGTGGAGTGAGGAGAGGGCCAATGAAGTCAGGCAGGTTGGGACCTCGATCTAAACGTGGACCTGGCTATCATGCTGTATAGACAAGGCACACCTTAACAGACAGAATCAGCACCCTCAAGTAGCTGGATAGATTCCTAAGCATCTAATGTTCCCTGATTATTTCCCATGTGCCTGTGTCTGTCACATAATCCACCTCATCCAATCTTCAAGACTCCCCTTCAACATAGAAGTGAGTACGCCCATTTTAAAGGCGTTGAAAAGTGCTCAGCAGAATTAATACAATGGCTCTACTCCCATGACCAGTGGCAAGAGCAGAGGTGACATAGAATACGTAGTCCCTGTAACGTCCGAGCTTTCCCCACTAGCCTGTCCTGTCCTTCCTGCCCCCAGCCCCTCAGCTCCCAGGGCCAGGACCCAGGTCTCAGGCCCTCCTTTGATCCTAATTTCTTTCTCAGCACCATTTAACTGCTGCTGAAGATAGGAGAACTGCTCAGAAATACACCAGCTGGGGCAGCTAACTGCCATTCAGCCCTGGTGACCCAGGTACATAGCTGGCTCTCATCCCTTGGTGGTGGGACAGAAACAATGGACTCCCAGCCCAGAGGCTTTTGAAGTTAAACTGTTAGTCAGGGAAGACAAAGGGATCCTGGTGCTAATCTGTTCTACGGAGCAGGCTTTAGGGACTCAAGGCCTCTCTTCTCCTGAGAAATTGGCCCACTTGAAACCCCTGCATTAGTTTTTTTAATCGTATGGTGACTGACTTGAGATATCCCAGAGGGAAAACTCTTAATTTGACACCAGATTAGTCAACTAGAAATCTCCTGCAAATGTGCCCCTTCTCTGCTTCAGCCAGAGCCTAATTAAGACCCCAGCATGGCTGTTACTTGGTGCCAGCACCATTATTCGGTTAATGGCCCCATTACTGTTAGCCTTGCAGCCACTCCTGTGTGCCACTGAGGGGAGGCTCTTCAGGAAGATGGAATTTTTAAAAATAGTTCCTGGGAGAATCAGCTACCAACCACACCAAAGGCTGTTCCCCACTGGTGTCCCCAGCGCCACCAGTGTAGGCAGCGCTCGGGTGCTGCGAACAGGAGTCAGAAACCTGCATTCGTATCCGGGCGCCTCCAGCCCAGGACGTGTGGGAGGCAGGGCCGGCACTTACTCCTGGAAGTTGGAGATAATACTCCTGCTTCTAAGTGGTTGCCCTTTGAGACATCCAGAAACTCTGTAAACTTCCAAGCACTATACAAAAGTTAGTATTATAGTGTATTCCGAGCCCAATTTTTCTGACAATTAATTGATTGATGCACCTCCTATTTGCCTGATTTCCTCTCTCATTGTGCATTGCATCTAATCTCTTAATTTGCCAAGATTTCCCATTTTAGCCTAAAGAAGCAAAAAGCCTCTGCAGCACTCATTAGAGGCTGGGAAGCTGCTGACAGGGTGGGCTTCCCAGCCCTGCTACGGTCTTGTCCAGACCCAGGCCTCAAGCCAACTGCCCCAGGGCCAGACCCTTTGACTTCCAGGCCGTCTTCTCAGTGATAAGGAAGGCTGGCTGTTTTAGTTCCCTATGATATAAATATCCGAGATATTGTGTGCATGTGATTTCCTTCTCTTTTAATTGGTAGTTTGGATTTCACTGCACAATCAGCCTTCCTTCCACCGAGTCAATTAGCTCTCGCAAATGCACTGGGTGCCTCTCAGGCTCTATAATTATCACTTAGTGTCAAAAATTGAAAAGTGGAAAGAAGCAAACCCTAACCATATGACTTGGAGGGAAATGTCAGCCTCTAAGAAAACATTTTCCTGAGCCTAAGTCTTCATATTTTTGCTTCTGTTTGGAACTTGTATTGGAGAGACCATGTCAATCTACAGTCTAGAGTCTGACCTTCAACAGCAGTGGCACCCACTAAGCTTCAATTTCCTGATCTGAAAAATGGAACTAGTACCCCTTTCCCCACCAAATGTATAACACTTGGGTAAGTGAACATAAAAATAGAAAGCTAAGTCATAGAACTTTAGTAACTATTAAAGTCTAAAATACACTGAAGGCATAAGAGGGCATTATTACTTTATTTTATGATATATTTGTTTTAATTGTCAGTACTGGGTAATGTGTTGCCAGCCACTGTTGCCCTCGCTGTCACCTCTCAGAGCAATGCTTTTCAAGATTCACACAGTGATATTTTCTGTTACAATCTAGCTTTGTTTTGCTAAGTAAACCCACTCTGAAGGCGTGCATCTGAACTAGCTGGAAGACATGCACAGGCTCTGGATGCAGGCAGATGAGGGGTTTGGTTCTTGGCTCTGTCATGTGGTAACTGCATGATTTTGCCAAGCTTTCAGCCTTGGAATGTTCTAAAGATAGAATGAGATCATGTCAGGAAATTATCAAGCACAGAATAGGTCCTCAGTTAATGTTAGTTCCTTTCCTCCCTAAATCCTCACACATTGCTAAATGGCCAGTATGTTAATTAACAATGCCACCTGGCATGATCAAGGAAAATAGCCCATACTCAGGTGATTGCTTTTAAACCCAGCCCTCCTGCCACTGCTACATAGCGATTTAAAAAGAGAATGAGAATGTGGCTTCCAAACATCAGTGGTGGCCTCAGGCATTTGCAGAGAGGTGGGGTGGGGTTGGGGGAGAGGGTAGTTTGGATGCTGTTCTTGACAAATACTTTAGGCACAATTAAATGTTGCTATCGTATTTAGGACAAAGGACAGATGATCAAAGAAGACTAATTATAATGAGTGATGAGCCCTCTCCAAGTCTGTGCTTGATATTTCATCTGCCATGTGAATAGATGACAAGGCTGGGGAAATAACCGCCTGCCATCTGTCTACAAATTCAAAGCAGGAGCAAAAAGTGCTCCGAGGGCAAGCTGGTTAATGATTAATTAAAATCTTAAAAGTACTGCTCACTAGTCAATTTCTGGGGACATCCAATCCTAAGGAGGCCAAGAACACCTGGGGAGCTGGCATCCATCAGTTCCGATAGGACTTTCTAGATAAGACCAATAAGGAAAAGATTAAAGAATGTAGTAGTTCTGGGTTCAAGACCAGTCCTATCTCTCCCTGGGCCTTTTTCTATTCTGATCATTTAAGCAAACTGCCTGAGCCACAGTTTCTACATCAATCAAATAGGAAAACTAAACAAAAGACAGTGTCCAGCCCACCCACCTCACAAGGTCAATCTCCCAGTTGTATGGCCCTATCTCCTACTCAATATGCTCACAGTCAGATTCCTTATCTTTCTCCCCAAAGCTGTTCTTACAGCACCTGTTTCAGGGAATGGTGTTGCTATCCACACAGGCCCCCGAGTACCCTCAATCTGGGGATCCAGGCAGACGGCCCCTTTCACCCTCCTCCTGCTCCAATGACATGAAGTGTCCTGGCTGGCCACCCAGTGCCCCTCCCCTTCTCAGCTCCCACCTCCATGACCTAAGCTCAGGACCCCCATCTTCTCACTGGCCTCCAAGCCTTCAGCCTCGACCTCTGCTTCCCATCACCCGTGCTCGCTGCCTGGGTACTCCCTATAAACTTCAAGGCCCAAGAGGTCACTGCCTTGCCTGATATCCTTCCTTGGCACCATGAAATCTACTACAGTAATTTTCAAATTCCTTATAAGCAACAGAAACTAAATTTATATATATATATATATATATATATATATATATATACACATAGAGAGAGAGAGAGAGAGAGAGAGAGAGAGAGAGAGCAGCAATATATAAAACACACAAGGGCAGAGCAGCAGGGATAGACAAAGGAAAAGATACCTTCTAAAGTGTCATCTGCTCATCCCCAGGCTGTCCCTAACTTACTCTGAGGGCTCAAAAAAATATTTTAACTTCCAGGGTACAAAGTCTCATAGTGACTTTCCTTTTCTTCATCTCCAATTCAACCACGAAAGACAGATGATATTTTTTTATTAACAACTTTATTGAAGTATACTTTACATATCATGCAATTAATTCATTTTTAGTGTACAATTAAATGATTATTAGTAAATTTACTAAGTTTTACAGCTATTCACACAAATCAGTTTTAGAACATTTCCTTCCCCCTATTGAGACCCCTCATTCCTGGGGATGGGAATCAGATGATATTTTTAATGCTAAGATACTGTGATATGCTCAATTGCTTTACAGCAGCAATCTCTTCCATGTGAGCAGGGCCTCAGAGTATCCAAAGCACTTCCTTATTCCTTATCCAGTTATTTAATGCATATTTATCAAGTATCAATATGTGCCAAGTTCTGTGCTGCTGCCAGGATAAGGTAAAAGATGTTCTCCCTACTCTTTTTCATGTAACTAAGAGTTTGGAGGGGTGGGCAGATAAATACTAGCTTGAATCATGTGGAATAGTCAGTGGAGAATGGTCAAATTTCAACCATTTCATAAGGATGAATCTATATGAACTACATTCTTAAGGTTCAATCCAAAACAAGTTAGTGGGTGTGGCAAGTGCCATGATGAACACAGGGGACCCGATAAAGCAAAAAGAAGGGATGTGGAAGCTGTGAAAATGTCCCAGGGGAGAGGACGTCTGCCACACAGGAGAGGTGGTGGGGAATGGTGTAAGCCCCAAGCCAAGAGCACATGCGGAAGCAAGGCTTAGGGACATGTTGGAGGAATGTGAAAAGCAGCACAGGGAAGTACTAGGCAATCCTTACGACAAGTGAAGAGGGGAGTAATTCAATCATCCGAAACAGATGACTACTGCTCAAAGAATGGGCGTGTGGGAAGACAGAGAGCGCCTCCCGGGAGGAGTGTTGCTGCTCCATGCACTGCATCAGCCACTGCAAGCCTCTAGCAGTTACCCAGCGACTGCAGACGCCCTGATTCAACCCCACACACCAGACTCGCCTGGAACTGCTTGCTCTGCCAGGGACCCTGCCTGCTCCCTGGCAGATGCCCTACACTGCCATGACCCTGACGCATATGGATCCAAGAAGAGAGGCCAGAAAACATGCACCGTCCCCAAGGTTTGCGTCATCCTCACCCCAGTCTTTCCCTGCACTGAGATGAATAGAGAATCACATGAAAGACAGAAAATGAAGCAGCATTATTAAGGCAAAGGGAATGAAAGTAAGATGTAACAGTATTCATCATAGAATTAGTAGCTAGCATATGTTCACTATGTACTACATGCGACACTCTGTGCTATATACTTTAAAGACATGATTTATAAGTCATTATTACGATTTTTAAAAGAGGTATCAATTTTCTTATTTTATGGAAAACACATCACAGACAGGTTAAGTAATTTGCCTAAGGTCACTCAGGGAAAACGATGAAGCCAGAATCCTAACCTCCACAGCCGTTGTAACCACTCTACTGGTGACATGCTGCCATGATCTAACGTGCCAGAGTCAGTCTTCAAAACATACTGTGAGGTCAATATGGCTATTACTCCTGTTTTACAGATGAGAAAACAAGTATGGAGGATGGAGAAAGAGAAATTAATGGAAAAAACTTACAAAGAAAGTTACAATGTATGGACAGAAAAAAAGAGGGGGAAAGTGCCCTCCCCACCCTAGTTAGGGAGAAGCAAGAAGCAAATATCACCACCTCCCACCCCACCAGCCACCAAAATACAGGGAATGATGAATTACCATTTCTCAACTCTGCTAGTACTTTTCAAAACTGTTCCTCATCTTTTCCATCCAGTGTCACACACATGACAACCATGGGGACAAACTAATTAAATAGAATTATCATTTTTTTAAAAAATGATCTGATTGGAACTAAGGGGTTCCAATAGTTAGGTGTAACTTTTACTGATATCAGCTATATTTCAGCTCCTGAGGTAAACAGTATTCCCAGGGAATGATGGCTGGCAGGAGCTAGGGTTGATACGTTTCTTATTTTTAAGTGGGTATTACTCTGTGGGATCAAGTGGGTGCCATTGCAGGGAGCAGATGGGAAGGGCACAGCTTACATTTCAAGGATGATGCAGAGATCTTGAGAAAGAAGCCAACATAGAACAGAGGGAGGCTGTGTCTTCCTTTACTTCAGGCATGAAGGTGGGAAAGAAGAGACATTTACAAACTATAAACTGAATGAGGTCAGGGATTGAGTCAGCTTTGCTCAGTCTGTACCCCTATTGTATGAAATAATGCTCAGCATGCAATGGGTGCTCAGCGGATGTTGTTTGAAATGAATGATACGTGCACGTGCACTTGTTCACAACTCAATCCTGTCAGTCCAGAAAGTCTGCTAACAGCAATAATAACAGTAGAAGTAGTAGTAAAAACTGAAGACCCATGCAACTCTGTAGAGGAAGCTGGGCTGGCGGTAGGGTCCACAGACCACACTAATCAATGCAGGTAAAAAGCTCACAGTCATGACAGAGTGGTAGCAGCTGAACAGAGCAATGGCAGACATGCCTCAGGATAGTACGCAGGTGACAGAGTCATGGCAAAAGTAAAGCAAAGGACTGGGTTTCTTCATTGGCTCCAGCAACCCCAGGGTATAGCATGAGAGTATGGCCCAGATGGGCACTTCAGTAGCAGCCCTGGTCATGGCGACGGGGCAATGATGCTCTGACTACAGTGTAACAAGCAGGCTGTATCAACCCATGAGATACCAGGCGTGAACAGAAAGTTCAGTGTAGGAGGTCGGGGGCCTTTCTTGTCCTCAGGTTGGAGCAATGCAGCTGAAAATGCTGGCATATATAGTAGTAAACCCTCATTTACACCCACAGGTGGCTGAGGTCTGGAGAATACTAACTCTTATATGAATCCATGAGTATGCTTCGTGTGAATAGGCTCTTTCACCCCAACCAGTGATAAATATTCTTTTATCTCTTTTTCATTTAGAAAACAGATGATGTAAGAGGTTGGATCTAGGCTTTGGAATTTAGAAGCAGCACGGCAGGGACTTAAATCCAGGTCTATCTTACTCCAAAGTAGACACTGTTTAGTCATTTTGTTTCTCTCTTGAGGGACAGAGCTAGGATTTAGTCCCTGCTGCCTGTGGTTCCAGTTTCTCCACACTTTCTCCTACTTCATGCTCCAATGCTGTCTCTGTTCCTCTCTTTCAGAAGCCAATCTCCTAATGCTTTTTCTTTCTCTGTGTATGCATATGCACCTCTGGTACACATTTTACACTGTGAATTCCCTATAAACTAGTGGGACAAATTCCCTAGGGATCCCAGGCACCTTGGAAAATATCTGGAATAAAATGGGTGCTCATTTTTGTTTATAATGAAGATAATACAATAGGGTTATAAAGCCAAAGGGGAAAAATAATTCTTATTAATAGAAGAGTTTTTACACCTCTCACTCCACCAAATAGCTCACGTCCCCTGGCTCACCCACTTCCTCTGCCCAGGTAGACCAGCGGGACAAGCATGGACAGCTGCCCCTGCTTGAGCCGTGTGATGAACTGAGAGGCACTTGTGAAGAGCCCTCTTGGCAGTGAGTCAGGAAGGACCTTGGAGGTACACAGTGGACTCTCCCAAGCTCTCAAGACCCATCCACAAGCTGCCTTGGTTTCCAGGCCCTCCCTACACCATGGTCTGCACCTTTTCTATTTTGTTTTCCTTCACACCCACATTGCATGTTCTTTTAAACCTGCATGTAACTGATTAAAAATTGGCACCCCAACAGTGGGTCCTGGACCCTCCTTAGAACTCGCTTAGTGGGAAAATTGGTCTACGAAGAGAGGAGAGGTTGAGTTTATCACTCCCAAGCTTGTCCTGAACTTTTCATCCCAATGACTAATGCCTTTTCCACATCACAGTGGGAACTCAGAAGTGCCTCCACTGGCAATCAGTTCCCTGGAGGCCTGTAGGATGGTGCCTGTCAGGGTGACCCTCCCATTCTCTGGTATATGACAGAGTGTGAAGTGTGGAACTCAAATGAATGCATTCAAGAACAGACAAGGAGCACTGTCGTGTCACCATGGAGTTTGGTTCAGCTCACCAGGTATTTACGTAGCTCCTGCTGTGTTCCTGGCTGGGTGCTACATTCAGGAAATGCTAGATTTAGGAACCACAGAGATTACTTAACAGATAAATTGGAGGCTTAATAGATAAGTGTAATAGAGGAATCAGACAAGCGAATATAAAATTGCAATCCACTGTGACTGGCCTTAATAGATGCACAGAAGTTTTTTACTAGGAGTGATTACTTCACTCTAGGGTGATTTTAAAGAGGTCTAATGCTGTGTAAAGTCTTGAAAAAGAGATAGTTTTCTAGGTAACCACGATGGCTACAGACATTCCAGGGAGAAGAAATGATCCCTTCCACAGTGTAGAGTCCTGAAACTGCTGGCTACAGGGAGAAGGACTGCAACAAGCTGCTGGTGTGGACCAAACTTTCCAGGAAGGCTTCCTGAGCTCCTGGACGTGGCCAGACCTGGGACAGGCCAAGTGTGAGGCCCAGTGTTCTGACAGCAATGAGGCTGACCGAAGCATTTCTATGGCAGGTCTATAATTTTGGGGAGTTTTGTTTTGTTTTGTTTTTTTGGATTTTTTTGTTGTTATCACAATTTTGTTTCTTTGTATTACATGTTAAACTTTTTTTTATTCTAGTTAGGAAAAAAATGGAGCAGAAACTCCAAAATTACCATCATGTGCTACATGAGGATATTATGTCCAAGAATGGACCACATATAAAAAAATGTTCTGATAAGATTATAATGGAGCTAAAAAATTCCTATTGCCAAGTGATTTATTGATAATCCTGACCATGAGGAGGTGTAGGCTAATTTATGTGTTTGTGTCTTTTTAACAAAAAACTTTAAACATTCAAAATAAATTAAACAGATAAATGATTATAAAATAAGGATATAAAAATATTTTTGGACAGCAGTAAAATGTATTTGTGTTTTAAGGCAAGTGTTATTATCATAGTCAAAAAGTTAAAAAAATAAAAGTTTATAAAATAAAAAAATTACAGAAAGCCAAAGTCCATTTATTATGGAAGAAAGAAAAATATGTTTTCATAAACTTAGTGTAGCCTAAGAGTCCAATGTTTGTAAAGTTTATAGCAGTGCACAGTAATGTCCTAGGCCTTCACATTCACTCACTACCCACTCATTGACTCACCCAGGGCAATTTCCAGTCCTGCAAGCTCCATGTAAGTGCCCTGTACAGGTGTACCATTTTTATCTTTTATACCATAGTTTTACTGTTCCTCTTCTATATTTAGATTTATTTAGATACATAAATTCTTATCATTGTGTTATGGTTTCCTACAGTGTTCAGTTAAGTACAGTAACATGCTGTCCAGGTTTGTAGCCTGGGAGCACTAGGCCACCATACAGCATAGGTGTGTAGTGGGCTCCACCATCTCGGTGTGTGTGCGGACCTGCTATGTTTGCACAATGACAAAGTCAACCTAAGGACATTTTCTCAGAAAGTATTCCCCTCATTAAGTGATGAATGACTGCACAGTTTCTGAAAGCAAATGGCTGCTTATTATGGGGAAACAAACAAAAAGCAAAACATGGACCAGTTCTCTAGAGCTATTTTCTTATTTGGGGAGGCCATCAGGGAGGTAAGGAGCACTAAGAGTTCAGTTTTTAAGTGTTCAAATTCCAGCCCCTCCACTCATCCACTGAGTGACTGTGGGCAAGTTACAAATTTACTTAAAGTGTCTGGGTCTCAATTTCCTCATGTATAAATGGAGATAATATCATCTGCATCACAGGAATATTGTGAAAATGTAATGAAGGGTACATTGTAAATGTTTTCCTCAGGTTAACATTTGCCTTTCAATTTTGTTTAATATGTTTTTTGACACATAGATTTCCTTTAGCAGTTAAATACCCAAATATACAATTTGCCTCTATAGTTCCTTTCATTGCTTTTTTTGTTCAGAATAGCATTTTCCCTCCCTGTGATCAAAGAGATATCACCTGTGTCTTCTGCTTCTTTTGTAGCTTTACTTCACTCATTTAAATGTTTAATCCATCTGAAATTGTGTTGGCTGAGTGCTGGAAGATGAAAAGAGCTAACATTGTTCTCATCTGAACATTTGGGCAATATATATCAGGTAATTGATCTGTTTTCATTGATTGGAAACACCAACTTAATAATACATTATATTTTATACGTGGGGCTTTGTATTTTGTGTCCTTGCTCTATTTTTAAATTATTTTAGCATTGTTTTCATTTTTTTAAACTTTTGGAACATTTGCATAGCATGCACCCTCCATTCTTTGTTCCCAGTATATCCTTGTCTGTCATCTTTTATTCTTCCTCATAAACAATTTTGAAAAGAAGAATTTTCATAATTGAAACTTCACAATCAGAAAAACAAGCCTATTGTAAAAAGATGAGAACAGATCGTACAGATGAAGTACATAGCAAATAATCTGTATGCATTATTTGTGAAATGGGACTTCCTTGACCTCCCCCATTCAGAGTTGGTGTCATTGAAGAGAAGGTTCTGGAGGAGTTATGATTTCAGAGGGTGTGGAACTGTGGGGGCTTCATTAGCACCATAGAGAATGCTCATATCTACCATCTGCAATACCAGGGAATGAAATACCCACTACTCTGTTGCAACTGACTCACACACAGACAGGAACAATGGCAGTAACTGTGATTTATTGAGCAATTACCATGGGCCAGGCACAGTGCCACGCCCAGAAAAGCAACAAAATACAATGATTATGAGAATGAGCTTTGGATTTGGATTGTCCTGGGTTCTAGTCTTAGCTTATTATTACCTTGCTGTGGGTCTTCAGAGATCTATAGCATTTCTGTGACACATAAGTGTGACGCATGAGTAGCACTTGACTAAATCCCCACAGTGGACTGCCCGAGTAGCTAGTATTTTAGAAGCATCAACAAATTCAACTCTAATAAAAAATATTTGAGTTTATCATCTACTCTCTGTTGAGTAAATGAGAAACAGAGGACTGGACAGTTAAATAACTTACCGAGATTCACGACACTCGTTAATGTAGAGCCAAGTTCAAAGTAGTTTTTTTCTGATCTCAAAGGCTGTAGTTCTTAACCTGTGCATTGTTTTCCTTACATCTGTTCTTCTAGTATAGCAACCAGGTACCATTTATATCTTGCACATTGGTGTCTCTCTCTCTGGAACTATTGTTGGGACAATTTTGTGTGATGCTTAATTCAGGTGTTTGGTTGGTTAATTTTTATCATTGGATTAATGCAATGTTGTAAAAGACAAACCTAGGGAATGGTCAAAATTGATCTGTATAGAGGGTGATCAGCCACCCCGGTTTGCCCAGACTCTTCCTTCTTATCTGTAAGGTCTGACCCCATGAGTTGTGTTGGCACATCCCAGATAGACATAAAAGAAGTTGTGAAGAAAAGGGCAACTATGAAAATAAAGACACTTTACTTATAATATATGGCCTAGCTCCTAAGCACTCTTTTAATTATCTAGGCTAGAGTAAGATAAATACATGAATTTTACTCTCAAGTAATAAATTATTATTATTACTGTCAGAAAGATAAAATACCTTAAATCTGTGTAGCATTTTGCAGCTCACATAATTTTTAATGTATATGACCCCAAGTAAT
Organism: Lepilemur ruficaudatus; assembly: GCA_963574885.1. Classification (NCBI taxonomy): domain Eukaryota; kingdom Metazoa; phylum Chordata; class Mammalia; order Primates; family Lepilemuridae; genus Lepilemur; species Lepilemur ruficaudatus. Next base: position 19,143 of record CAUYRT010106917.1, read on the forward strand.
AATAATAATAATCTGTGAGATAATTTTTTCCATTTTAAATATGAGAAAACTGAGGCTCAGAAAGGATTCTAAAATCACACAATGTGGTAAAGATGGCTTTTGACCAAAGATTAATACTCCTCTTTTAGAGAATAGAATTGCTGCTGAAATGTCCCCTAAGCCAGGGACTACATTATCCAGAATGCTTTGCATCTAAGTAGGATCATGTGATTGACTTCTGTCCACTGGCATGTGGACAGGAACAGAGATCCTTTCCAAACCTGGTCCATAACAACCCCTGCATTTCTCTTCCCCATTTGCTCAATGGATGTATGATATCAGGAAGGCCTAAAAGCTATGTGATAAATGTGGTAGGCTCAAAAGATAGACAGAATCAGGTTCTTGAATCCACACAGTCCCATAACTAATGTATGCACTTATTATTATGGGTCTAGAACTCCACAAGAGGACAGCTGGTGACAAGTGCATGTTGGTCCAGCTTTATAAAAATGTGCTATTGCAGACTCTTAATGAATTGGTAAAATGGTCATTTGGATTTCTCTATCCAAGGTGAGGAAAGAGAATTCTCACATGAATATTATACCATAACAAAAAGAAAAAGGAATTTCAACTTGTAATGCAAAATACAAGCTACAGATAATAGAAACCACAGAGAATAAATGTAAGTGAAGAAAATGAAATAAATCATGCTCTAAACATTACAAGTCAAATAGATGTTCAAATAGATGATAGTTATAGATGTTCACCCAAAAGCCCAATGAGTTCTGCAAATGCGGATGTGGTATTCACTGCACAAACCCAGCTGATTCAGCAGATGTAGTGAAAATATAATCCCTCATGTTCTGGATGGACAGCTTGACTTCATAGTCGTAAACAGAATTATGTCTAACAGCCCAAGGCTAACACCACAAACAATGAAACACACCATTACGAGTTTATAGAATACGCCTGAGAATACTAATAACTTTCATCGTGGCTGGGCCATAAATAGGGTTAGAAGACATCAGCAAGCATACCAACTCTGGTTTTGTAAAACATCTTAGATCTGGGGACATTCAGAGTCTGGCAGGCTAAACACCAGACGAGGCCAGGCTGGATACTGAATAGAAAATGTACGACTCCTACTCATCCACTGTGAGTTTTCACAGAGATAACATTTTTTGTTTTGAATTCTCAAACATATAGAACTCTTTAAATTGTATTTTATTTATCTATTTTATCCTGGATGGAATTCTTCAAAAACAGTCATGCAGGTAGGTCTATATTATCATCACTTTGTGAGGCAATGTATAATTCAAGTGGTTGTTGCCTCTTGGGGCAGACTTTCAAAATGTTTGATGTGCATATTGCTGAGGCGTAATATAGCACAGAAACCCAAATGAGAAATCATGTATGCAGTACCTTGAAATAAAATAGACAAGCTGGGGCACACAGAGGAAAGCTGATATACATTACCCGTTAAGATTGTTCAGTTGCTGTTATTGATTTTATTTACATTTGCTGCTATTCCTCCGAGAAGCTAAACAAACTACTTGTTGAGACAAATGCAGGGTTAGCCGCTTTGTTTTGTGAAATGGGAAACAAACACCCCAGTTCCCCACACCATCACTCTTGGGTTTTGCTGAATTGTTTGCATTTATCAGATAAATTTTCTAATGTTAACATTTACCTACATGAATTCACCCTACTTTTCACATTCACAGGTGATTCTTCATTTCTTTAAATATTTGTCAGCCAAATAGATTGTGCTCGAGCCCTTCTAGGACCCAGTCTGCCCTAATTCAACCAAATCAAGTAATAGAGTTGTTGGGAGAGTGGACTCTGGAGCCAGACTGTGTGGGTTAAAACTCAGGCTCCAACCAGAGATGCTATTTCAGTCATCTAGGCCAGTTATTTAAACTCTCTGCCTCTCAGTTTCTCATTTATGAAGTGGGGGTAATAAGTTCATCTCCTGCTAGGGCTGTTCTGAGAATTGTACGAGTTAAACTGCTTACAGCACTGAGAACATTGTCTGGCACACAGTAGGTGGTGAGGAAGCACAGGATTGCTTAGTACCCTATTGTTATTCTTTTTTTTCTAGGAAGAAACAACTCATCAGTTGCTCAACAGTTTACATGGATGATAGGGCTTATAATTTCAAGACATACCTCTGATACCAATGTAATGATTAAACGATGTTGAGTTAAACACTAGGGAAAACACACGTAAACAGGGAGGCAGACTCACTAAGAGAGAGAGAGAGTATGAAAGACAAAGATCTCAGCTGTGGCAGGGTACCTGGTGAGTACTTTATTAAGCTGTTATTACATTGTGATTTATGTTGGATTCAGTAAGATTTACCAAAACAAAAATATCAATGTGGAACTTGATAAATGATTTTGTGTTGATCAAATTAAATCCACACTAATTATGCAATCAATAAATGCATTTAAAGTGTTTTTTTTCCTTTAATCCACCTAACAGGATGAGGAAAATGTGACTCAACAGTGGCATTGGATCTAATGAGTCAAGGTTCTGAGAAGTCTTGGCAACAAGAGATGTGAAAGATGTTTTCAAATCTGCTCCAGAAGAGGGTGTGGGCAGATTTCTTCATAAAACAACATCCAGCAGAGAAGTCACAGGTTGTGATTTTTGTTTACTATATAAAGTACTAAGGTTCCCACCAAGAGAAGCTGGGTAACCACCTTCCAAGGCCAGTCTGCAGAATCTCTAATTGGTTGGCTGGCCAGAAGATTGGACAAATGACATCTAAAATGACAGCATGTTCCGCCCTGCAGAGACTGATTGTATGGGCTCTATTAAAGGTCTATTCTGCCCTTGTTGAGCCTGTAGGTACCCACAACAACCCAAGAATGCCCTCTGGAAGATACAGAGCAGCATTCCCCCAAAGGGGCCTATGGAATTAATCAAGTCCTAAGTGAAACAATACAAGTAGGTTTCTTTATGACTGCATTTCTGAGAACTTTTCATGTGCTGATACATTTTTAAAAAAAATTTACTAAAGAGGGATATGATATCAAATATTTCTCAAACTTATTTTTCTCCAGACTCCTCCACCCATTTTTGTACACCTTCTTGCAGAGTTGTTGCTCTAAAACAAACAAACAAAAAAAACCAAAAACAAAACACCCACAGAAACCTTTTATAGAGCTTCTTTCCAGACTCATTGCTGGTGCTCCCTCCTGGAGGTCAGAAGCTCAGTTCTGCTGTAACTGGTGTAGGGAGTCGGTATCATGCCACTGGCAATCAATCCTCTCCTGTCTCTCTCCCACTAGATTACAACCTTGGCTTATTTGTCATTTTGATCTTCACCCTATACAAAGCCCTTGATATAAGCAAGTTTCTCAAAAATGTAGGGAATGAATGAATGAGTTGAGGGAGTACAGCTGACTCTACCCCTAAAAGGCTGAGTGGGGAATGGGAGTCTGGGGCCAAACACATGCCTGATGTGGTCCTGATGTATGGAGTATGTGGGTTCCTGAGAATGGGTCTCTCGGGGTCACCCAAGTGCATTTTAGTTGAGACCCATGCAAGAATGCATGGATGCATTCGCAGACTCACTCCTCAGAGACTTCAAGTTACTCGCTCTTTGTTAGCAATCGCCATTACTAATTCCTTCCTGTTCTTCCTCATATCCACAGCAATCTGGGGAGTCAGGCCAGCGCCATGCTGAGGCAATTGCAAAGAGGATTTCATCTTGGAAAACAAATTCTCTCTTTCATTCAGGCTGGGTCCTGTGCCAGTGCCTGGATACAAGGATAATAAAAAACCTGGCCTTTCTTTGCAAGATCTCACAGGCTCTTCCAGATGTCTGTCAGCTGGCTTCCTGTTTTGCAAACAGTCCACTAGGCAAGTGCTCCTCCTTTGTCAGATCCCAGTTCAACTTGCATCTCCTCTGAGAAAGCTTCCTCTGCTTCCAGGACAGTGAGCTGCTGCCTCGCCTCAGCTCCATCTGGAAGCCTTGCTCCAAATGGCTCTCCTGGTCCAGACAGCCCCATCTCCTTCTGAGCTGCCCCAGGCTGGGGGGACAGAATAGAGGCCTTATGGCTGCTGCATTCCAGTGCTTCTCTCTTGCTTGTTGTTAAATATTTCTCCTACTGATTCAGTGTGGGAGGTAATTACACACTGAATGTCAGAATAGGGGTTATAGTACTCTGGAGAAACTGCAGAGCTAAGGCTTGACAATTGACTTTAAGGGCAGGCACTGGAGTTTAATAGAGTTTTTGGTTAATTTTAAAAATTATTATTTATTTATTTTTTAGAAACAGGGTCTTGCTCTGTTGCTCAGGCTGGCCTGCAGTGGTTATTCCTAGGAACGATGATGGCACATTATAGCCTTGAGCCCCTGGCCTCAAGGGATCCTCCCGCCTAAGCCTCCTGAGTAGCTGGGACTACAGATGCAAACCACTGTACATGGTTTGAGTATTTTGTTACTTCAAGGGTACAAATAGGATGTTTAATGTTTTTATATATGTGTGTTATATATGCTATATTTTACATATAATGTTAATGTTATATGTAAGGTACATATATAATAGCCGAATTATAGACAATTATCTATCAGTATCTAAACATGAGTGTATATATATGTATATATATGAATTCACCAAATCAGTAATTAAGTGCAATACAAGTTGAACAAAAACTTAAAAAGAAAAAAATACTGTCAATAACTATATCCAGGATGAAATCACCTTCTTGGTGGAGGTGAGATCATTCCAATCCAGGCTAGCTGGGAAAAGAAGCAGCTATCCGTGGGGGAGAAGTAAGATTTGGACGTTCTTAAACACAACTTCGAAATCCCTACATTTATTTTCTTTAAAAATTAAATGTGTTATGACCACAAAAGTATTTTAATAAGATATGAGCCCTTCAAAAGCAGAGACTACACCTAACTACTCACTACATTCTCAGTTTCTGATTCACAGAAAACACTTTGTAAAATGTATGTGAAAAAATGAATATGCAGAATTTCAAAAACTTAAAAAATACATATCTTATAACCCAATTCAAATACGGTTTCTATTTCTCAGTGTTTTATTCCCAGGTAAATCACAGCTTTTCTAGAGGCTGCACAAAGGGTGGAGGCCACTGTGGGCAAAAACCCGGAAAACAGTGAGTGTTGCATTTCTGTCTAGGAAAATCACAGGTGTAGCACAAGGTGCATGTCACCGGAAAATTTTAAAAAATGGTTCCACTAGTAGATTATGACTATGAAGATCATGGGGGCCGTGACTACTCCCCTACTACTGACTAGAACCCCTCTGAAGCACCACATTTCTTAAGGATGCAAATTTCTTGGGGAAACTAGATCATCTTTGAATGCCTCCTCTATTTTGGGCGAAAAGAAATGTTCTCAACACCATCCATCGTTTATTCCTCAAATAAGCCCTGTCTTATCATCATTCAACACTTAAAAGACACGAGAGAAGTGCATGTAGTAAAAGGAACTCTGTACAGGATAAGTGCTGCACCAGGTATGTAGGACTGAGTGTGGCGTGAAGACCAGCCATTTTTATTTTGCATAGCAGAAGGCCTTACAGCTTTCTTACATTCATTAAAAAATTCACACACGTAGAGAAACCTTAAGCTTTCCTGACACACAGAGTTCTTGACATCTCCAAAGAGTAATAACATTTTTGCAAATTGTAACCCAACAATTACTTAGCAATGCAACTCAGCTTGTTGTCACATAGAATACAAAGGTGAGTAAAATTTCCTAATATCAAAGAGCTGAAAGTCACACGAGTATGTGTGTATATTTGTGTCTGTGGGTGGGAGGAGTGGGTAGGAAGAGAAACTACATACAAATCTTGAAGCATACTGGATTTAGAAAACCAACATTAAAAATCCAAGTGAAACTTCTGGACTCCATTTATGCATTGATTAACTCATCCACTCATTCCTTCTACAGATAATTATTAAACCCAGTTTGTGCCGGCATCCTGCTAGTTTAAAATCCATGGTTTCTGCCCTCGGGGAAGGAAGTGCTTAGTTCTTCCTGTCAGAGAGATAGATGCCTCCAAAGATAATTGGAGCTCAGTTGGGTAAATGTTAAGGTAGAATTATTAGTAAAGAACATTTGGGGAACAGGGAAGGAAGTGACTTTATCACTTGCGATGTGGAAGAAGCTTTCTCAGAGGTGCTGACATTAGGCTGGTCATGAACAAATAAGTAGGAAATTTATTTACCCAGGGGGGAAATGGTGGCCTGGGATAGTGGGTGAAAAGGCTTGGTATCACAGGTGCCGGTGTGGTCTTAGGAAGGCTGATAATTTAAGCAAGGATATTAATTTCAATTTAAGTGTCTAAGTGTTGATGGCTATAGATGCATATTGGAGTTAGGTGGGTTGAGGCCAGACAGTGAAGTAACTTGAAAGTAAACCTAAGCATGAATTTGCTCTGTAGTCAGCAGAGGCTTTTTTAGTCAATTCATGCTGGTGGCCATCTGGAGAATGAATTGGGGAGACTCAACTCAGTGAAACAGAATTACAGAAGTTCAGAAGTGATTTGGCTCGACTACAACAGAGAAGGGAGAAAGGCCTGGCCCTCAGGCACATGTTTAGGGTATAGAATCAGTAAGTCTTGGTGCATGAGTGATGTGGCAGGCAGAGAGGACAGAGAAATCTAAAATGTTTCCTAACATTTTAGCTGGAGAAACTACTTGGATAACTACACCAATCAGCAAGCCAGGGGACATGGCAGGAGGAAGGCATCTAATGAGAAAAAACAATTCCATTTTAGACACAGTGAGATCTCTGAGATAATTGTGAATGCCTTTAGGTGAGGAACGCACGTCCGCAATACTGGGATTGCCTACTAGCTCCTTGAAGTGTTTAGGTTCTTACGGCATTGGGGCTGGCCACCCCTGGTTAACACCCTGGCATGTATCTAGGAGGCATATATACAGTTTGGAAGTTATCTGTCAAGGCCGTTCAAATAATGGAAGTCGATTTTGTAACTCTGTGAGAGTTCGTAGGGGAGCAAAGAAAATCGGCCTCAGGACAGCCTCTGAGAAGAATGTGCTAAGGAAAAAAAGAAAGTTAGCCCCTCCTGGTGCTTTGTGCTGGAGTTAGAGCTATTAACAGCCATCTCAATTGTCTCTGCAGCATGGCTTTTGAAACTAAATTAAACCCTTTATTCTCCTTAAATATTTGACCAGCCTATATAGCATTTAGTATTTCACATGTTACATGCATTCAGATCACTGCTTATGCAAATCCATCTCTGTTGGCTTTTCATTAAGTAATTGTACAGAGAAACTGATGATATTAATAACATCAATCAAGGCTTTGACCTGTGGCAAATGGACCAAGATACACGAAAACAAGTGGTCTTACTAACACAATTATTTTTATATGCTTTTGACAATATAATTTCAATTAAAACATTTCTGTTTCCATGTTCTGAACATGCCTTGGGACTCTCACGCTTGTCCTTCCCTTCTGCCGTGGAAACTTTTCCAGTAGTTTCACATGGCCAGTGCCTTCTTGTTAGTCCTGTTCAGCCCACTCCAACCAAGAAGGCTGTGCCTTCCCCCTCCCCCCTCCGCCTTAGTATTTTCTCCCAGTGCGCGGTCACGCAGTACTAATCACAAGTTAACATGTATAGTCATTGTCTATTTGTCACTTGTTTGTCTCATCCCCAGACCACAGCTCACAAATTCTCCAAACTTCTTTTTTCTTCAGTCATATCAGAATAACTTCTTCAGAGAATGACCATGTTAATTTATTGCTGGAGGAGGGCAGCAAAATGTTGATAATCTATCATTTCTTCATTTATTTATTTGCTGGGATACTTTCATACAAAAATGAGTAGATTGATGCTCTCCTTTTACTTACCAGTCTTCAGGATAGTGGATGCGTTCCCCATTATTCTCAGAAGGTGACAAATTCACCCCTCACATTTCTTCACAACGAAAACACTATGGATGGAGTCTGTGTTTGTCACATCATAGTGATTTTCCAGGGGTTGGGGACAATTGGCCCAGATCAAAAGCATTGAGTAGGAGCACAGATATCACCTCCTCCTCATGGCTTCTTCAGTTCTTTCAGCTGGAATCACATAATCCTTCCCAGGTGCTTCCTTAGCATTTTCCACAAATTGAGACATTTTGTTGAGATAATACCGAGTGGTGGTTAAGAGCAAGAGCTGTTGTAGAAGATAAACCAGATTTAATCCTAGGTTTTCCAAGTATTGTGAGTACTCAGCCAAATTACTAAAGTTCTTGGAGACTTGGTTATCCTCCCTGAAAAACATCTGTTAAAAGCACTAATGAGATAATTGGTGTAAATCACTTATCAAAGTGCATGCCATTGTATATTTTCAAAAATATTAATCAACACTATTATAATTGCTCATGTGTCTAGCACCCCAATGGTTTATGAATGCCTTAAAGACAAGAGGCATGATTATTTATCTTTTTTATCACCTATAACAATGTAGGTGTCCAATGAATATTTATTACACAAATGGCAACCCCAAGTACCCAAGCTGGTGGTTTCATCCCAGGCTACTTAACACCTGTAATAGTGATATGTCAGGTGGGCTGTCACCTGAAAGAATCCACTGGGTCCTAACATCACGGAAGTTGTCCCAGGGCTCTCTCTTTCTCTCCTTTTCTTTCATACTCCTCTGAGGTCTACAGATATACTGTTTAAAACTCAGGCTGTAATCTATAACCCTTTTTTCTCTGAGTACCATATTCAAATCTAAATGTCAGGGAGATATGTAAAAGTCAAAGAGATTCCAGCACCATCCATTGAAAGCTCCACAGTGATTTATTATTCTAGTGACTTACCTCCTTCTAAGGAAAGACATACACTGAACTCAATTATATCAACTTCTGGTTCAGTCTAGATCACCAAAACCTAACTGGCAGAACAGGCCTGTTAGATGTCGCTTCCAAGCTATGTCTATGCACATGCCTCCTAGATGCGTCTTATTTCATAAAAATTCACTCAGAAATAAGAAATTCGATACTTGATGGACCCACCTTAAGCCTTTACTTTCTGCTTCTGATACAATGATTTCAGGCTGTTGAATTTCATAATCTGAAGACTTTGACTATTTTATTCTACATGTAATACTGAGCTTTTAGAATGAAGCAAACCCAGAAGAACATGTAGACTATGCTACACCATCTTCCCAATTCCTTTCTAAATTCCAGCTACCATGGCGTTCCCTCAGTTTCTGAAATGTACCCCAAGTCTTCTTGAGCCTCGGCCTTTGCCCACACCACTTCTCCCATCTGGACCTCCCTCTCTCCACTCTATACCCATCCTTTGCCTAGTTAACTCTTACTGACACTTCAGATCTCAGTAATGCCATTTTCTTGTGAATGCATCCCTAACTCCTCAGACCAGGCCATAACACCTTCTATCAGTCCTTGAAAACCCACATTACAGTTTTTAATTATATTTACTGGCATTACTGATTTAGTATCTACCTCCCTCCCTCATCTACAAGCTTCATAATGCAGGGATTAAGAACCTTGTTTTACTTGTAGCATTTAGCACTGTCTCTAACTCAGTCAAAATCAATAAATATTTATTGAATGAATGTCTAATGAAAATTTAATAGTTAGAATGAAAGCTAATTCATATGCACCAATCATTTATTAATGCTAGGCCAGGGACAAGGTTAGCAAATGTGAGCACAGGTTACAGCCTGGCATTCTCACTTTGACTAACAAGGAGGCCTCATCACCACGTTGGTACAAATGTGGACCCTGGAACTTAGAAAAGTGAATCATTTGACAACAACACAACAGCAATCCCAGTATACTAGGTATTAGAACTAAATTCTCCAGCTCAGGAAAGAGAATAACTTTGTGAGGGACAAGAATCCCCACTCTTATGCCAGGCATTCCCAACTAAAACTTGCAAATATCCTCAAAGTTCAGTAAGAGAGCTTCCTGGGTGTGTGCGGTCAGTCCTGACTGCAGCCTGTGTGTGATCCTGAAGGATTTCCTTTTCCTGAGATCCATCAAAGCAATTTAATGTCTTTCCTTATTTTCATCTGTTATGAACACACCACACCTGGTTTTCCCCATGAAGGATCCAATTTTATCTCTGTTCTTGATGAAGACGTGCAGGGATTCTCTTCCAGCCCCGCTGTTACGGCAGCATTCCGTCTCAGCACTGTGCAGACCTGCTCATTTTCACTGCAGGACCAGGAGAGTCACTGAACTGAACTGCCCCCTTCTTCAAAGTACTGACATTTATAAAACTTTTTATACATGTGAAAATGAAAGTTCAGAGGGATTAAGTGACTAGCAAGCTCATAAAAATAGCAAACAGCAAATTTGGATTTGAAACTACATCTTCTAACACCAAATCCGATGCCGTTCTACTGTGGTCCAGCTGACTCACAAATCAGCTTCCCTCGACCACTGGTGCCAAGGACAGGAATCTGCTTCCAACACCGTTTTCTCAGAAATCCTTTTCATGTATATTAAAGGTTTTTGGCTTCCACCTGAATAGCAGATACACAACTGGATAATTTATTCTTTGGTTTTTAAAGTTAACATCTATTTCTCTCCATGATGCCAGCCAAGTATTCTTTTTGTGGCCTTAATTTCATAGTCGTCAGCAACATAATCAGTGTCCAGATAAAAATAACACTTCTGAGAATCTACAGAATTGCTCCAGGATTTAAACCTAGCTAAGAAAGAAAGATTAATTGCTAATCTGCTGCACCTTAGGAAATTCCACAAATTTCTAAATCCAAGGGGATTTGTTCTGCATTTATATGACCTGAAATCACATTCCTTTCTGGGAAGAGATCCAGAATATGTGTGCATTTTCTACATTTAGGCTGAGTCAGCAAACAATTTACTAAACTCAGCAATGACCACAGTAAACAATAAAACTGCCATTTTAATCACTCTTGAAATTCAAAATATATTCGCAACAGAGGCTTAATAATTACCATGAGGTAATATGGAAAGGCAAAGTGCTTATCATAAGCTAATGTAATATCATGCCTTAAATGTTTAGCATATTAGTTTTAGCATGCAAGTGTTAAGTATTCAATCATTGGAAAGGGTAATATCTTCATTCAACCATCTGGATTGCAGGTAAATTGACTGCATTGGTTCAAAGCTGATCCAAGCATTCAGGAAAAAGGTACATTTCCACAAGAGTTCCACAAAGTTGTCTTTAAGCAAGGTTACAGATAAAAATATTGGTTGCATATAATTGCCTCTGAATCTCAATTATGTTAATGATCAGGTTTCACTCCAAAAGCTCTGAGATAGCATAAACTAAAAAAAAATAAAAAATAAAAAAAATAACAGAAAGAAGTAAAAAAAAAAGAAAAACAATAAAAACTATCATTAATGAAGCAAAAAGCCCCAAAATGCAGCATAAAAATAAATAAAATGGAAAGAAGTCTGTTTGAAAACAATAATAGGCAGATTCCTAGAAAGCCTGATTATTAAAACATTAGAGAAGTGGAAATGTACATTATATACAATAAATGAGACATAAGTAGGTACACAGCAGAGATACTTATAAAAATATTATGAACAAATTTGGTAAAAAAAAAAATGGAAATCTAGACAAAGAAGACGATTTGACAGAATATAATACCCTAAGGCCCAGATGGTATTCTAGACATATTCTACTAACCTTAATATTGGAGATTGTATCTATTTTTATGTACATAATATTAAACAATTGAATTATATGCAAGGTTCTGACACTTGTTTTATAAAATCCACTATAAAACAAAACAGTATCAACAATAAAAAACTCTTAATAGCTAAACCCAATAAACATAATACAATAAGAACACTACTTACCAATCACTTGTATACATGGACTCAAAATTCAAAGTGAACTACTAGCAAAGCGAATCCAATAGCATATTACAAGAATAAAACATCATGACTAAACAGATTTTATTCTGAGAACACAAGGATAATTCAACCTTACAAAAGGTAAGAGCAAAATTAATTAATTAACTAATTAATGAAACATGTTAAATAAGAATCAATAGGCAACTGATAAAATTAGGAGTTACTCCTAATTAAAATAAAATAAAATAGAAATAAGGACTTCCCATTCATAAATACTACTCAGAATTCTTTTAAGAATTTTAACTAATGCAACAAGATACATAAATTAGACAATAGGTATAAATATCCCATAAAAGGTATAAAAGCAAACTTTATTTATAGATATTACAATGATACACTTAGAAAACCCTAGAAATTACTGCACAGTTTAAAAATTCCTAAGAGACTTTAATAATATGTGTAAATGATATATATGGGGGAATTTTCACTTGTAATAATGGTCCCTTCTCAAAAAAATAAGGAAAGTGAAATTCAATAAGAAAGTTGAAAGACACAGATTTTAAAAAACTATAAAATTTATAGAAAAACATATTAAAACAGGCTTATAGAGAATATTCTATGTTCCAAAATTAGGCATTATATCATCATAAATTAATTATTTTCCTAAATTAATATATAAATGTACTGGCCCTATTTAAGAAGGCATCTCTAGGGAAACCCAAAGACAACAGGCAAAACCAAAACATGGCCACTAGAGGAAAATTTAGTGTCTGACATCATAACTACAGCAAACAGTAAATATAGCCTAACTCCTAGGCGATGAACATAAAAATCTCACATCAAAGATCAAATTATTCTTATAAAATACTTCATTTCTGACTTTCAACAAAACTCACAAGGCATGCTAAAAGGCAAAAAACAATTTGAAGAGACAAAACAAGCACCAGAACCAGACTTAGACACAACAGAGATTTTGGAATTAGCAGACCAGAAATTTAAAATAACTCTGACAAATTTCCTAAAAGGAAAAAAATGGACAACATGCAAGAACAGATGGGTAATGTAAGCAGAGAGATGAAAACTTTAAGAAAATAACACCATTTAAAATAGCTTTAAAATTAAATACACAGAAATAAATTTAATAAAAGAAGTACAGGTCTTTTACTTAGCAACAAATCATGATTGAAAATTCAAGAAAACTAACATAATTGGAATGGCATTCAATGTTGATAAATCAGAAGACTTAATATTGTTATGATGGCTATAGCCCCTAAATTAATCAATAGAGTCAATGTGATCCCTATTAAAAGCCCAGCTGGCCCTTTCCCCCAAACTGACAAGTTGATTCTAAAATTTGAATAGAATTACAGAATCCCAGAATAGCCAAAACTATCTTGAAAAAGAAGATCATAGTTGGAGGACTCATAGTTACTAATTTCAATACTTGTTGCAAAGTTACAAAAAAAATCAAGACAGTAAAAAAGATGTGTGATATAGACTTATATACTGATGGGATAAGAATTGAGAATCTAAAAATAAGTCCTTGCATTTATGGTCAATTGTTTTTCTATAAGGATGCTAAGATAATTTAAAGGGGAGAAGAATAGTCCTTTCAAAAAATGGTGCTTGGACAATTAAATATCCACACGCAAAAGAGTGAATTTGGAACCTGACCTCATACCATATAAAGGTTAACTCAGAATGGATCACAGACCTAAATGTAAGAGCTAAATCTATTAAAAAAAAAAAAGTAGTAAGTCTTTTTGACTTTGGGTTGGCTAATAGTTTACTAGAAATAATAATAAAATTACAGCCACAACAAAAAATAGATACATAAATAAAACTTTACCAAAATTAAAAACTCGTGTGTGTCAAAGGATATAATTTTAAAATTAAAAAAAAAAAAAACTCACTCAATGGGAGAAACATTTGAAAAATCATATATCTGAAAAGGGATTTGTATCAAGAATATTATAACATGACAAATAACCCAATATTTGTTGGGTTATTTGGGCAAAGAATCTGAAAAAATATTACTCCAAAGAAAATATGCAAATGACCAATAAGCACATGAAAAGATGCTCAACATCATCAACTATCAAGTAAATGTATATTGAAATCACCACTTCACATCCAATAGGATGATTAATATCAAAAACAGCAGACAAGGACAAACATTGGCAAAGATATGGAGAAATTATTCCTCTCATATTTTTGCCAGCAGGCTTGTAAAATAATATAACCACTTTGGAAAACAGTTTGGTAGTTAATATGTTAAACATAGAGTCACCACATGAACCCGCAATTCCATGCCTAGGTACATGCCCAAAAGAACAGATTATATATGTCCACATAACAACTCGTATGCATATGTCCATAGGAGCATTATTCAGATAATAATGTAGATCCAAAAGTAGATCCAAATGTACATCAACTGATAAATGTATAAACAAAATTTGATATAGCCATACAATAGAACATCATTTGGCCATAAAAAGGAGTAAAGCACAGATCCATGCTACCACATGGATGAACATTGAGAACATTATGCTAATTTAAAGAAGCCAGACACAAATGGCCTCATACTGCATGTATCTATTAATATGCAATGTCCAGGTTAGCAAATACACAGATGCAAATGGTAGATTAGTCATTCTCAGCTGATGAGGAATGGGCAAGTGTAAACTGACTGCTAATGGATATGAGGTTTTTGGGGGGTATGGGTGATAAATATATTCTAAAATTAAATAGTGGTGATGGTTGCACAATTCTGTGAATATAGTAAAAACCTTTAAATTTTCCCCTTTGAAAGAGGAATTTTATGATATGTGAATTGTTTCTCAATAAAGTTCTTTAAAAAATAGACTTAAAAGTAAGGGACGCCACAATTTTATGAAACTTTCAAAACAGTAATTACCATTTGCTTGCATGTGTTTTCACTCACATGCAGGATTCAGAGAAGAATTGTCATTTTGATCAAATTAAGAACATTTTAAATATTCACTCTCAGTTTCCTCTCAATCAAGTGATTGATCAATTAAGGTTTCATCTCCTTACAGAACGAGCCATGAATGGCAAGAATGAATTAGCATATAACTAAAACCTTATTATAAATTCACTTTCAATAATAATACATATAAATCAGTTCTCTTTACTCAGTCATTAGATATATGTGATCACAATGATAGTATATACAAAATCATTTCAAACTAACATGCTAGCAGATTACAGATTGGCTGATTAACTATGGTGGCTTTTAATAAAATAAATCTAAGACATTTTAAATTCATGACCATATTTTATTAAATATAGGGCTATATTTATATCCAGTTCATGTGTTTGCTTTAGACATCAGAAAAACAATATTTTTCTAAAATTAGATTCTTAGTCTGTAATCTCTTTTACTTGAACAAAATTCTGTTAATATTTACAAACTCTTTACCTAGAATTAAGAAGTAAATTCACTATTCAAAAGGCACCTCAGCTTGACACAAAATGTAACAAAAATACATGGGCTAAGTAACAGAAAGAAAAATGTATTCATTATACATATTAGTTTTCTCTTCAAATTACTAAAAACCCATATATAATTTATAAAATTTATATACTCAATTTAGTTAGGGCAGGAAATATGCACTGAGCATGCCATTCTCACCAAATTCTGGCAGCAAATCTATCATTTTTAATTGACAATTTTTACCCAGGCATAGAAAATAATTTACCACATAGCAAAGCTGCCTCAATCATCTAGTCATTCCAAAAATTAAAACAAATTGGTATCTATACCATTTCCAGAATTCTGACATACTCTGGGGCTTACCACTGTCATTGTTAAATTCCAATTTGAAAACAATAATTCAGAAAAACAAGGCTGTTTGTTACCGGCCGCTTGGCAAACATTGGTCACTGCTTGCAATTTCCCTGGCTCTGAGGCAGTATGCAACATGGTTGATAATAATCAATACTAAATATTGAAGACAGGAAAGATGATTTTTTTTTGCCATGACCCATACAAGGATTTTACAAAGTGTGTACAGCATAGCAGTAGGACTATAAAGGTCTTTGGCAAAAATTAACAGAGGCTTTCACATTCAGAGAGGTTTGAAAACCAACACATGCTTGATTCATTCTTGGAAGATCACAGTGCATATTAATACATTATGCGTTCTCAACATTCACTCTGGTAGGAATCCTAAGTTTGCTCAACCTAACAAATACACTTGGCAACACAAACTTTTCTCCATTTTCTCTACTTTTTCCTATCCCTTTCTCCAAGACACACATGCAAGTATCTTTTAGTACCCTATGCATATGTTTGATCCAGGATAGGACAAAATGAACTTCTGTTGATTAAATGAACAGCCATAATCACAATGCTTAAACAAGTGCATTGACTTCACAAGTACACCATTAATGAATGATGCCAAGCTGAAGATCCTCAGTGGCACTGTTGCCTAACCAAAGAATCAGGCATACCCTGTAAATAATGACATTCTCAAAAGCGAATGTGGCTAAAGTCCCTTCTGGTTCTCAAGCTCACAATTGAGGCACTGTATGATAAAATGGTTTAATGTTTTCCCTGGACAAAGTTGGACGCTAAGCTGACTGTCCTTGAAATGACATACCCACAAGGAACTCAGTTTCCAGGAGAGTACTACATGCTCTTTTCCAGAAAGTTTAAAGGTGCTCCAAAGGGAGAAGAGGGTTGTTTTCGAAAGCCATGCTGCACCACAAAGCATTAATTACAGGTATTCTGGGACTGAGACAAAATGGGCATGCTTTCATTTATTTAAAGGAGCAAGCAGACACAGAACTGGGGCTAAGCCCAGTTCTTAATACCATCCTAACTTCTGGCTATGAAAAGAAATCAGAATAAGTGGAATGATAAAACCTCACTAAGTAGAGCTGAATAAGCACTACAGAAGCATTTGGGAAATTCAATTTTTATAGGTGGACAGCATCCAGCAACTCAATCCTACATCTGCTGGGGGTGATCAAGATCTCTTGCATAATAAAGTGTTTTTTTCTTTTTCTTTTTGATAATTGAGTGCAATGACTTCAATAATTTTCCGTTTAGGTCAGTTCCATATGTCTCCATGTGTCATGCAAAGATTTCATCATCATTGCCACATAACTTTCCTCTTTCATCCCTTCTATGTGACATTTAACAAGATAAATGTTAACTTGTCTTGACACAGCACCTGAACTCATTTTCTCCTTCCTTAAACTTGTCTCAAGACTTCCATATGTGTCACATGAAGATGAAACACACCAATAATTGGAAAACCAAGCATGATGTTATGCCAGGTTTCAAA
This sequence comes from Lepilemur ruficaudatus, assembly GCA_963574885.1. Lineage (NCBI taxonomy): Eukaryota > Metazoa > Chordata > Mammalia > Primates > Lepilemuridae > Lepilemur > Lepilemur ruficaudatus. Next base: position 36,260 of record CAUYRT010106917.1, read on the forward strand.
GCTTTGGGAAATGAACACAAGTATGAGTTTCAGTTGTTATTACTTATTTGTTTCAATTGCATGTGATAAAATAGTGAAGGTTTGTTCACAAGGATCTTGGATTTTTTTAATAGTTGATAATATTCATTTTATTTCTTTATAGTTTTATAACTTTTAACCCATGCAACGACTCTTATAACCACCAGCATAAACGGAACACAGAACAATCCCAACATTACATAGAATTCCTCATGCAGCCCTTTAATGACCACACCCTTCCCCACTGCTAGGCCCTGGCAATCTCCAGTTGGTCCCTATAGTTTTGCATTTTTAGAATGTCATAAACGGAATCATAAAGTACTTAATCTATCTACTGTCACTTATAATAATGCCTCTGCAGATTCATCCAGATTGTGTGTATAATGGTTTTCCATTTTTTTAATGTATTGTATACATATACCATAGTTTGTTTATCCATTCACCCACTGAAAGAAATTTGGGTTGTCCCCATTTTTGGCAATTGTCCTGCCATAAATATTTTTGTGCAGGTTTCTATATTAACATAAATTTCATTTCTTTAGGATAATTTCCTAAAAGTGGGATTATGAGGTCACATGACAATTATATGTTTAACTTTGTAATAAATTGCCAAAACATTTTCCAGAGTGGCTGTACCACTTCGCATAATTTGGATTTGAGCAGACAAAGCTATAGAGTTTGAGAGGAAAAGATATCTCTTAGGTAGTTCACATAAGATGGAATGATTGTTTGTTTGTTTTTTTAACATCAAAAGATGAGAAAATAATGTTAAACAAATGCAATGCTGTGTATCTTAAATCCAATTCACTTGGTTCATTTGTTCCCTGAAGATAAAAATTGATGAACATTAAAATGTAGTTATGTGTTACGTAACTGTAGCTACAGTTTAGTGTGAAATCATTGCAGCCCTAATTATGACTTCTATTCTGCTTAGAACAGCTGGTATTACTGAACGTTTAAAACTGTACAACAGACTTAGTGAGACAAGATTTCTGGGGATTGTTTCCTTCCATTAGTAGGACACGATGCCAGAGTCAAGCAGGAAAAATAAATGCACAGAACAAGCCAGAAACCAAGACTGTGCCATAGGCCAACTGCAGCCAGATATTTCAATAGCGAATTATCTGCCAAGTTGTTGAGCGAGAGAAGGGGAAATTATTATAGAAAATGTTTGCAAGCCACTTGTTTAGAAATGAAGAAAAAGATGGAGAGAAACTGAATCCTTGATGACTTTTCTTGAGTTGTTGGATCAAAGCTTCCCAGAAGAACAACATAGCCCAATAAATCCTTGGGGATATATTAGTCTGTTGAGCTCAGTTTTTGTCACTTGCCATACATACTGTCCTCATATAGATGTTATATTATAACTCTTTGAACAAATGTAAAATAATACAAATATAGAGGGAAAATTTGGAGCAATCATGTAAAAGACTGGAAATACAATATTGTGTCATTGTGTTTAGATAGCAAGAACTACATGGCCTTTTTCTGATTGCAAAAATATTTATGTCCACATTTTGGGGGGGTGAGAGGCAAGATGGCAGACGAAAATCACCTCCAGCCAGAGTGTCTCTGCAAGAAGGAAAGATTTTAGATGAAAGTGAGAAAAAAAAAAAAACAGGCAGAGAAACATAGATTGGATGAGGGTCAGAAGGAAGGGTGCCCGAACCTACAGGACATGCCACAGGATGAGGTTGCAGGGCAGAACTGAAAGGAGAAAGACATCAGCAGGGTCTAAACCCAGAGAGCCTTGGAGACCAGTGATAAGGGTAGGTGGAGTGGTTCAGTTTCCCCTCCCTGGCATCTCAGACTTCTGGTGGGCTCCCGAGCTGCTGGAGAGACCTGCTAACACCAACCTGGAGATGGCTGCTGCCAGTGAGCTGTGAACCTCTTGCTGATAGGGCATTGGGCTCCTGCCGCCCTAGAGGCACCTCCCACCCTGCAGACATCAGCCAGTCAGCAGGCTCTATATTGCTGCACTCTCCCCTTCCCCTCTCTTACCTGTGAATGCCGAGAGAGACAATTTAGCCACTACACAGAGGAATCCACAAGAAACAGCACCTTTCCTCTTGGGGCCCTGCAGTGGACTGAGGGATACTCAGACTGTGAGCTCCCTACCCAACAGCCCTCCCTGGTACTACTTGCCTGGTAACTACAACAGAGAGGGGTAAATCCCAAGACAGACATTGATCTAGCTTGGGCACCCTGTGGGTAAGTTGAGACCAGTACTCTTCTCCCTGGCTGGGTCAGCGACTGATCTCCGCTGGCCCAGGGCACAGGCCTGTAGGGCAGATCCCACACACTCAGTTCTCAATTGCACTGTCCGGGAGCACAGAAAGGATATTTGTGAAATAGTCTACTGAGGGGTGTGTGTGTGCCTTCACGGACAGCTCAGAGTGGGTCCTAGCTTCAGCACGCTCTAGGGGCAACCATCCTCCTATGGGAGAGCAGCACTTCCAACTCAGGTCATGATCCTGGGCAGGAAACTTCTTGGCTCAGATCACAGTCAGGGGAGCTCCACTGCCTTGAGCTCCTGCCTGCTAGCAGAGGCCTGGGAGAAACCACAGAATAGGGGAGGTGGAAAGGAGTTAGATCTGCTCCAGAGAGCAGGTCTCAGTGAGCCCCACCTCCACACACAGACTTTTTGGCTGAGTGGGGCCATTTCAGTCCCTCCATGGCAGTTTTGTCCAGAGCAGAGAATAGACCTTTGACCCCTGCTGAAAGCATTTGTGGAGCTTGAGGGCAGGCTCACCCAACCCAGTCCTGCCCAGACTCACTCCCCCACCTTCTCCACTGAGGTGAAGAAGGGCACACCTGGAAATCTCAGGGCCCCACCCACCACTTAAGGCACTACAGTGCTTTCCAGAGGAAGGAGAGCTGTATACAGGAACCAAAAACAATATTGCAGCTTTCTCCTCCCAGAAAGTGCCACCTGCTGACAGGGAGGCCATTCTGCACATCCTTTTACTGCATTTACTGACTCATCATACAGGGTGTGGTCCAATCTCACCCACAAGCACCACCTATTGGCTCAGAGACTAAACTGAGCATGTCATTACCAAAATGAAAATCCAAACGTAAGAAGCAACAGCTGCTCCAGATGAGAAGGAATCAGTGAAAGAACTCTGAAAATATGAAGAATCAAACTGAAAGGACACCCCCAAAGGGGAACACCAGCTCTCTAGCAATGGATATCAACCAAATTCAGAACACTAAAATGACAGAAGAAGAATTTTGAACATGGATTGTAATAAAACTAAATGATGTGCACGAGAAAGTGGATACACAACAACAACAAACACACACAAACACACAAATCCAGGACATGGAAGACAAATTCACTAAAGAAATTGAAATGTTAAAGGAAAATCAAATAGAACTCTGGAAATGAAGAATTTATTCAAGGAATTAC
>CAUYRT010106919.1:0-13602 GCA_963574885.1 Lepilemur ruficaudatus
CTCTCTCTCTCTCTCCCTCTCCCTCTCTCTCTCCCTCTCCTTCTCTCTCTCCCCTGCCTCCCTCCCTCTCTCCCTCTCTCTCTCTTTCTCTCTCTCTCAGTCTCTCCCCCCCCCCTCCCCGGCTCCCCTCCCCCTTTGCGGGCTTTGAGTTCACCACTGCCTGGTGCTGAGCACGCGGCTGTGCTGGGGCTCTGAACACAGCGCTGCACAAGGCTTTAGATCTGTGGTTGTTTTATGAAAAACTAAAGTAGTATTTTATTCTTTAAGGTATCCAGCAGAGAAATAGAAGGAAGCTCAGAGAGAAGGGGAGGAGCAGAGGAAAGAGGGGAACAGAAAGAGAGCAAAAGGCTCAGAGTGAATAGGAGGATAAAGGAAGTATGGATTACCGTAGCTGATGTGTGATGCTTACTTGCTGCTCCAAGACCTAAGAAGAGTGAGCTTCCTCCCTTTCTCTCTCTCTCCCTTACATCCCTATGGGCGTGCCTGCTAACCCAGGCTCCAAATAAAGGTTTGGCAATCCTTTCTGTTCGGATTCCATTTCTGAGGACAATAATGAGCTAAGAAAAATGTATGTCAAAGGGGTTGTCATTCACACTCCACTAAGAAGAGTTCAGCCACATTGATCCCCTATTGACCTAACTTCCACCCCACCCCCAACCAAGTAGAAATGCGGACCCAATTCAAAACTGTTAGCTGGAGCTTTCCTCTAGGCAAGACAGACAAGCAGCAGAACCACAATGCTTTTCTTTCAAAAAATTCTGAAGGGAATATAGGTATATGTAAGTGTGTGAATCTACATGTGAGTTTGCACAAGGGGGAAAGGGGGAGAAGAAGATTGATTGACTCAAAGTATAAAAAATATGTATTCTCATTGGAGCAAAAGCAAAACAAAGCAACCTGGGCAAAGTACAGTAACAATGCAACATACATAGGGTGGAAAGAGACCTAGACTAAAAATAAAATAAAGGGACTTAGGTTTCAGTTCTCTCTCTGAACATTACTGTGTTGCCTTTGACAAGTCATGTCTTCAATTAGGCCTTCAATATCCTTAGTGGCAAAATGAATGGTGATAGATATAGATGATCTTAAAAGATACTTCCAGATCTAACACTCTAGGGTCTAAAGACAGAAAAATTCCTGGTGAAGGAGGAGTTGACAATGAAAAATAAACCACCAAATTTCAAAGGCTCTCCAGAGGTAAGGCCCCAAATGGGACTCCAAATCACATTGCCTCAACATTCCTTTTTTAGTGTTTCAGGGGCAATATGAATATAAGCATATGAATAAACAGCTGCTCCTATCAAAGAATTCAGCATCTACCCACATATAATGATAAGCATAAAAGTTTTCTTATTCAAACACCTCATACTGTGATTCCTACTTCATTTAGTCAGAGAACCAAAGAGCGTCTGATTGAAAGTAAGTTATGTTGCATGTTTTAAGTATACTGGCCTCAATGTGCATACAGCCACCGGGACATAGTAGGCATTTAAAATTTTCCCCAAAGGGTGCCACTTCTATGTAAACTATCATTCTGTTGAGTTTTTCCCCCAAATTCCTAATATACTCTACTCCTGCACAGTAAGGTACATGTGCTACACTCCAACTGCACACTTCTTCAAAGAATTTATCCATACATTGAGTATGTAGAGAGATGGGGATCCATAAGCTTAGAGACACTGAGCTAAAAGGATCTATTAAGATAACCATCTCATCATACAGAAGAGAAACTAGACTAAAGAAAAAATATAACTCATACAAAGTCAGAGTGAGTCAGTGGCAGAGTTAAAACCAGCACCCAGACTGCTGACCCCAGATACAGTATTTTGCCTACCAAAGCAACATGTAAGTTGTACATAAAGCAAGTGTGTATGTGGGCACATAGCTATGCACACTCCTTCCTGCGTAGGCACACATTTTTATGTGCAGATTTATTTCATAAATGTCCATTGGATTTAGTGGATTAGTAAACTGGAAAAAAGAAATGTTATGAAATGGTGTAAGGTTTATGTATTAGTTTCCTAGAGTTACCATAACAAATTATCATTAATTTGGTATCTTTAAACAACAGAAATGTATTGGTTCACAATTCTGGATAACAGAAGTCTAAAATCAAGGTACTGTCAGGACCACAATCCCTCCAAAGTTTCTAGAGGAGAACCCTTCCTTCCCTCTTCCAGCTTCTGGTGGTTCCTGGCAATCCTTGGTTTATAGAAGCATCACTTTAATCTCTGCCTCCATCTTCAAATTGTCTTCTCTTCTGTGTCTTCGTGTGTCAAAATCTCCCTCTTTTTTTATCTTATAAAGACACCAGTCATTCAGTTTAGGGCCCACCTTAAATCCAGGATTATTTCATCTCAAGATCTTTAACTTCTTTCTGCAAAGACCATGCCATCTAAATAAGGACGAATCCCGAGGTACTGAATGGGCATGAATTTGAGGGGAATATTCAATCCACTATAGTTATTAACTTTTCTTTTTGTCAAATAAAGATTCCAAACAAATAAACCATCTGGGGTACCATCATTTTAAAAAATTAACACAAATGAGTAGGATCAAGATACTCTCAGAATCAAAACTCTTCTTTAAAACACACAATTTTACTTGTGTGAAAAATTAACAGTATTTTCATGATTTTGCTCATTTTACTGCAAACCAAAGAAAAAATAAGAAAAACTATACTCACAGTCCAAGTGGCTTAAAGAGAGAGAAAACAGAGTTCAGGATGACCACTGCAGTTGAAAACTCATGAGAGAAATACAAGAATGGAGAAAAATATAGATTGGGAGATCCAGATTCTATATAAACTGCCCAACTCTCTGGTAGAACCATGAATATGCATGTGGAGACAGATTCCAAATAGCCTAAATAAAGCTGAAAGAATTAAACAGTCTTCAGTGCTGCCCATGAGAGTTTGGAATTTCAATTTAGTCACATTAACTGTCTATTAAAACAAACAAAACAAATTAATACTCCACAGGAAAATAAAAGAGAATAAAGGGACCCTATAATATATAATTCACAATGTTCAGGGTACACTCCAAAATTACTACTAAAGCAAAGAAATACGAAAACATTACTCATACTCAAGACAAAATACACTCAATAGAGACTAGCCCTGAGATAAACCTGATGTTGAAATTAGCAGAAAGGATTTTAAATGATCTGTCATAAGTATATTAATGGAAATAAAGAAAAATGTACTTGCAATAAATGAACAATGGGAAAGCACAGCAGAGATAACAAAAATGTTTTAAAATCAGATATAAATTCTGGCACTAAAAATTAAAGTATCTGAAGTAAAATTCACTGGGTAGGCTTAACAGCAGATTGCAAATGACAGAAGAAAGAGTAGGTTAACTAGAAGATAAATCTATATCCAATCTGAAATACAGAGGGAGAAAAGATTGAAAAAACATGAACAGAGTGTCAGTGATATAGGATAATATCAAAGTTATAACATACATGGAATTGGAAGCCCAGAAGGCAAAAAACAGAAGAGGAAGAAAAAAACATTTGAAAAACAATGCCTGAAATATTTCCAAATATAATGAAAAGCTATCAAATTAAATATATGAATTATGTGCAGGTTTTTGTATATCAATTGCACTTCAATAAAGCTATTTGAAAAAGAAGGGAAAAAACAAATAAAACACATACACACACAGATTCAGTGAGGTCAGTGAACTCTAAGCAGGATACCACATTCAGCCATATGATAGCCAAATTACTGACCAAGAAGTATAAAGAGAAAATCTTTTTTATTTATTTTTTTTTTATTTCGGCATACTATGGGAGTACAAATGTTTAGGTTACATATATTGTCCTTACCCCACCCAAGTCAGAGCTTCAAGCGTGTCTATCCCCCAGAGGGTGAGTGCTATACCCATTAGATGTGAATATATCCATCCTCTCCTCCCCCTTCTCAATTGCCCAACAGCCAATGGATGTTACTAAATGTGCAGGTTAGTGTTGGTCAGTTAATAACAATTTGATGGTGAGTGCATGTTGTGCTTGTTTTTCCATTCTTGTGATACTTCACTTAGAATGGGCTCCAGCTCTATCCAGAATAACACAAGAGGTGGTAGTTCACCATTGTTTTTTGTGGCTGAGTAGTACTCCATGGTATACATATACCACATTTTATTAATCCACTCAGGGATTGATGGGCATTTGGGTTGTTTCCACATCTTTGCAATTGTGAATTGTGCTGCTATAAACATTCTAATGTAGATGTCTTTATTACAGAAAGTCTTTTATTCTTTTGGATAGGTGCCCAGTAATGGGATTGCTGGATCAAACAGTAGTTCTACTTTTATCTCTTTGAGGTATCTCCATATCACTTTCCATAGAGGTTGTACTAATTTGCAGTCCCACCAGCAGTGTATAAGTGTTCCTATCTCTCTGCATCCACACCAACATTTATTATTTTGGGACTTTTTGATAAAGGCCATTCTCAATGGAGTTAAGTGATATCTCATTGTGGTTTTGATTCGCATTTCCCCGATGATTACAGAAAATCTTGAAAGTATTCAGGAGGAAAATGCACACTGAAGAACACAATAAAACTGACCATTGACCTCTCATAAGAAAAAGTCATCTTTAAGGTGCTGATTTTTTTTTTAAATCTAGCAGTACAGAATTTTACATCTACCAAAAATATCCTTCACGATTAAAGGCAAATATTGACATTTTCAAATAAATGAACATTAGGACAATTTATCATCAGCATATTTACACTATAAGAAATACTAAAAGGAATTATTAAGTCTGAAAGGAAATGATACCAGATGAAAAGCTGGAGCTTCAGGAAGGAATAAAGGGCATCAGGAATGGTAATATGTGGATAAATCTAAAATAATATTTTTCTCTTAATTTATTTGAAATATATATGAGAGTTAAAGGAAAAATCATAAGGTTACAATGCACAATATATAATACATATAGAAATAATATGCATAACAATTGTAACATGGAACGAGGGTGGGAAAAAACTAAACTAGACATTGGCGAGTTCCTTAAATTTTACATGAGGCAATACAATATTAAGTCTAAGTAGACTTTTAAAAGTTAAGGATACATGGAGAAGAGTGAAATCAAAAAGGTGCTGGAATAGTAAGTCCCAGCCTTTATCTCTTCACATAAACACCTATTTAACAAAGATACACAAATGAAAATACCTTTATGAGATGTATAGAATCCAGTTAAGAGGTGGAATACCCCAGGTGAGCACAAAAAGACAAAAACAGTAACAAGTAAGAAGAGTAACTTAACTTTACTTACATCAGTCCCTCCCCCAAGCTGGCAAAACTCAGCACCAAGAGTTTGCCTTGGCCCATGATTTCTCTCTCAAGAGAAAGGGAGAGTAGAGCATGCATCTAATGTCCCAGGCTTTTCAGTTTACTGCCTTAAGCACTAACTAGTGCCTTAGGTGCTTGCCAGAGACTAGGGACAAGAAGGAATGGGAATTATTATTACTGTGTATATAACTTCAGTTTTATAAGATGAAAAGAAGTATGGACCTGGATGATGGTGATGCTTGCACAACATTATAAAGGCATTTAATGCCACTGAACTGTATACTTAAAAATGGTTAAGATGATAAATTATAAGATATGTGTATTTCAGCACAATAAAAAAAAATAGAAAACAATTTAAGGAGAGATAAAGACTTTAACAGACAAACAAAAGCTGAGGGAGCCCATTACCACCAGATCTGTCTTACAAAAAATGTTAAAGGGAATTCTTCAAGTTGAAATGAAAGGACACTAAACAGCAATACAAAAGCATATAGAGTATAAAACACACTTGCAACTTAAGTATATAGACAAATTTATGGGGCATAAATTACTCTTACTTTGAGTATAAAAATTAAAAGACAGAAGTATTAATAATAACTATAACCACAAAAAATTATTAATAAGTACACAATACAAAATATGCCAATTGTGACATCAATGACATAAAATGGGGAACGAAGAAGTAAAAGTGTAGAGTTTTGTATGCAATTGAAGTTAAGTTGCTATTAGCACAAAATTGACTATTATAACTATAGGGTATTTTATGTAAACCTCATGCCCTTCAAGAAAATACATACTGAAGATATACAAAAGAAAAAGAGAAATGAATCAAAGGATATCACTATTTTTAAAAAATTAACAAAAAACAAAGCAAAACAAAAAGACAGGAAGAGAGGACAAGAGGAACAAAAGAACTATAAAACAGAAAAAATAACAAAATAGCAATAGTAACTGCTGTTGTCAGTAATTCTGTAGGCATAAATAAAATGAACTCCCAATAAAAAGCCATAGAGTAAATGAATGAATATTAATAAAAAAACAAGACTTGACTATATGCTATCTACAAGAAACTCACTTCAGCTTTAAGGAAATATATAGACTAAAAGTAAAGGGATAGAAAATAATATTCCAAGCAAATGGTAATCAAAAGAGAGCAGGAGTGGCTATTTATTTATATTAGACGTAATATGTTTTAGAGCAGAAATGGTCACAAGAGACAATAAAGAACCTTATGTAATAATAAAAAAACAAAGTTTTCAGGAGGATGTAATAATTATAAATGTATGTATCTAATATCACAGCACATAAATCAATAAGTCAAACATTCACAACCCTGAAGGGAGAAATAAACAGAAATATATTAATAATAATAGGAGACTTTAAGACCCCAGTTTCAATAATGGATAGAAAATTGAAACAGGAACTCAATAAGGAAATAGAGGACTTGAATAACACTATACACCTAGTGGATCTAACAGACATACAAAACATCCCACTACTACTGCTACTGCTACTCAACAGTAGCAGAATATACATTTTTTCTCAAGCATACATCAGACATTCTCCAGAATAGATCACATTACATCACAAGTCTTAAAAAATTTAAGCAAACTGAAGTCATACCATGTATCATTTCTGACCACAATAGAATGAAACTAGAAATTAGTTACAGAATAAAAATTGGAAAATCTGAAAATTAAAGATCACACTTCTAGGTAATCAATGGGTCAAAGAAAAAACAACAGGGAAATCAAAAAATATCTTGAGAAAAATGAAAATAAAAACACAACATAACAAACTAATGAGATGCAGCAAAAGCAGTAGTAAGAGGAAAGTTTATAGCAATAAATGTCTACATTTAAAAAGAAGAAAGATTACAAATAAACAACTTCAGAAAAACTAAAGATTAAAGCAGAGGTAAATGAAACAGAGACAAGAAAAATAATAGAAAAATCAATGAAACTAAGAGTTGTGGGGTTTTTTTTAAGATAAACAAAATTGACAAGTCATTAGCAGGAATAACTAAATAATAAGAAAAAACTCTCAAGTAAATAAAATTAAAAATGAAAGAGGAGACACTACAAGTAATATCATGGAAATATAAAGAACCAGAAGAGACTACTATGAATAATTATATGCCAAAAATATAGAATAACCTAGAAGAAATGGCTAAATTTCTAGAAACATGCAATGTATCAAGACTGAATCAGGAAGACATAGAAAACACGAACAGAGCAATAACAAGTAAGGAGATTAAATTAGTAATTGAAAACAACTCAACAAAGAAAAGCCCAGGACATGATGGCTTCACTGATGAATTCTACCGAACATTTAAAGAATTAACACCAATCCTCAGACTATTCCAAAAAAAATCAAATCAGAGCAAACACTTCCAAATTGCTTTGATGAGGTCCGTATTACCCTGATAACAAAGCCACAGATGGACACTACAAGGAAAATAAATTACAGGCCATTATCCCTGATGAAAAAAAAATCCTCAACACAATACCAGAAACCAAATTAAACAAATCATTAAAGGTATCATATACCATGACCAAGTGGGATTTATCCTTGGGATGCAAAGACGGTTCAACACATTCAAACCGATTAATGTGATATACTGCATTGATAGAATAAAAGATAAAATCACATGATCATCTCAATAGCCACAGGAAAAAAAATTTACAAAATTCAACATAGTTTTATGATTAAAAATTCTCAAAAAATTAGATGTAGAAGGAATATATCTCAAAATAAATAAAGCCATATATGGAAAGTCCAGTTAACATCATGCTCAATGGTCAAAAACTGAAAGCATTTCCTCTAAGATGAGGAATAATACAAGGTTGCCCACTCTTGCCACTTCCATACATCATAAGAATGGATGTCCCAGCTGGAGCAATTAGGCAAAATAAATAAATAAATAAATTACCTCAACTTAGAAAGGAAGAAGCAAAATTATCCCTGTTTGCAGGTGACATGATCTAATATGTAGAAAACCTAAAGTCTCCACCAAAAAAAAAAATGTTAGAACTAATCGACAAATTCAGTAAAGATTCACAGTACAATATCAATATACAAAATCAGATGCATTTTGAATACTAACAACAAATTATTTTAAAAGAAAATTAAGAAAAAATTCTATTTACAATAGCATCAAAAATTTTTTTAACATCAGCATATTATGGGAGTGCAAATGTTTAGGTTACATATATTGCCTTTGCCCCAACTCAGTCAGACCTTCAAGTGTGTCCATCCTCCAGACAGTGCGTACCACACCCATTAGGTGTGAATGTAACCTTTTTGCCCTCCCGCCTGCCTGACACAAGATGAATGTTACTACTATATGTGGACATAAGTGTTGATCAATTAATGCCAATTTGATGGTGAGCACACGTGGTGCTTGTTTTTCCAATCTTGGGATACTTCACTTAGGAGAATGGGCTATAGCTCTATCCAGAATAACACAAGAGGTGCTAGATCACCATAGTTTTTGTGGCTGAGTACTACTCCATGGTATACATATACCACATTTTATTAATCCACTCATGTATTGATGGATACTTGGGTTGCTTACACCTCTTTGCAATTGTGAATTGTACTGCCGTAAACATTCTAGTGCAGATGTCTTTTTTATAGAATGTCTTTTTTTTCCTTTGGGTAGATGCCCAGTAATGGGATTGCTGGATCAAATGGTAGTTTTACTTGTAGCTCTTTGAGGTCTCTCCATATTACTTTCCACAGAGGTTGTACTAGTTAGCAGTCTCACCAGCAGTGTGTGAGTGCTCTTATCTCTCCACATCCATGCCAACATTTATTGTTTTGGGACTTTTTGAAAAGGCCATTCTCACTACAGTTAAGTGATAACTCATTGTGGTTTTGGTTTGCATTTCCCTGACGATTAGAGATGCTGAGCATTTTTTCATGTGTTTCTTGGCCATTTGTCTTCTTTTGAAAAGTTTCTGTTCATGTCCTTTGCCCAATTTTTAATGGGGTTGTTTGATTTTTCTTGCTGATTTTCCTGATTTCTATATAGACTCTAGTTATCAGCCCTTTATCAGATGTATAGTATGTGAATATTTTCTCCCCTTCTGTAGGATGTCTGTTGGCTCTCTTGATAGTTTCCTTGGCTGTGCTGAAGCTCTTTTAATTTTTCAGGTCCCATTTATTTATTTTTGTTGTTTCTGTGGTTGTCTTTGGGATTTTCTTCATAAATTATTTCCCTAGGACATTGTCGATAAGAGTTTTTTCCAACATTTTCTTCTAGAATTCTTATAGTTTCATACCTTAAGTCTGTTATCTATCATGAGTTGATTTTTGTGAGAGGTGTGGATCCTGTTTCAGTCTTCCACATGTGACTAGCCGATTTTCCCAGCACCATTTATTGAATAAGGATTGTTTTCCCCAGTGCATGTTTTTGTCAGCTTTGTCAAAAATTAGATGGCTATACAAAGATGCTTTTATATCTAGGTTCTCAGTTCTGTTCCACTGGTCTATGTCTCTGTTCTCATGCCAGTAATGTGCTGCTTTATTTATTGTAGACTTGTGGTATAGCTTGAAGTCTGGTAGATTGATGCCTCCCAATTTGTTCTTTTTGTTTAAGATTGCTTTAGCTATATGGGTTCTTCTCTGGTTATGTACAAAGCGTAGAATCATTTTGTTCTAGATCAGCAAAAAATGATTTTGGTAGTTTAATAGGGACTGCATTGAATCTGTAGATCACTTTAGGTAGTATAGACTTTTTAACAATATTGATTCTGCCAATCCATGAGCATGGTATGGTTTCCACCTATTTATGTCTTTTGCTATTTCCTTCCTCTGTGTTTCATAGTTCTCCCTGCAGAGGTCTTTTACCTCCTTAGTTAAATATATTCCCAGGTATTTTATTCTCTTTGTTGCCATTGTGAAAGGTATTGAGCCTTTGATTTGTTTCTCAGTTTGGCTGTTGTTGGCATTTAGGTATGCTACTGATTTGTGTACATTGATTTTGTAACCTGAGACTTTGCTGAATTTGTTTATCAATTCCAGAAGTCTCATGGCAGAATCTTTTGGGTTTTCTAGATATAAGATCATATCATCAGCAAAGAGTGGTAGTTTGACCTCTTCTGCCCCATTTGGTTGCCCTTGATTTTCTTCTCTTGTCTGATTGCTCTGGCTAGGACTTCCAGCACTAAGTTGAATAGAAGTGGTGATAGAGGGCAACCTTGTCTGGCTCTAGTTCTAAGTGGGAATGCTTTCAATTTTTCTCCATTCGGTATAATGTTGGCTGTGGTGTTGCCATTACACAGCTTTTATCATTTTTAGGTATGCCTGTTTTGTTAGGTGTTCTTATCATAAAATGATGCTGAATTTTGTCAAATACTTCTTCTGCAACTATTGAGAGGATCACATCATCTTTGTTTTTACTTCTATTTATGTGGTGAATTACATCTATAGATTTGTGTATATTGAGGCATCCCTGCATCTCTGGGATGAAGCCCACTTGGTCATGATGGATTATTTTTTTTGATAAGCTCCCGAATTCAGTTTGTCAGGATTTTGTTGAGAATTTTTGTATCTATATTCATAAGGGATATTGGTCTGTAGTTTTCTTTTCTTGTTGTGTCCTTTCATGGTTTTTGAATCAGGTTGATGTTGGCGTCTGAAAATGTGTTGGGGAGGATTCCTTACTTTTCCATCTTGTAAAATAATTTCTGCAGGATAGGCACCAGTTCTTCCTTGTAGGTCTGGTAAAATTCAGGTGTGAAACCATCTGGTCCAGGACTTCTTTTTAGAAAGATTTTTTATGACTGCTTCAATTTTGATACTTGATATTGGTCTGTTCAGGAATTCTATTTTTTCCTATTGAGCCTGGGGGGGGGGACTGTGTGTTTCTAAGAATTTGTCCATTTCCTCCACATTTTCAAGTTTATGTGCATAGAGGTTTTTATAGTATTCATAGATGATATTTTGTATTTCTATGGTATCAGCTGTAATGTCTCCTTTTTCATTCCTGATTGAACTTATTAAGTCTTTTCTGCTTCTCATTAATCTAGCAAGAGGCATGTAAATTTTGTTTATTTTTTCAAAGAACCAACTTTTTCTTTTATTAATCTTCCAATAGTTTTTTGTTATCAATTTCATTCAGTTCTGCTCTTATCTTTGTTTTTTCTTTTCTTCTGCTGGCTTTAGGGTTGGTTTGCTCCTCCTTTTCCAGTTCTTTGGGATGATTTATTAGATTGTTTCTTTGTGATCTGTCTTTTAGATATAGGCATTGATGGATATAAATACTCCTCTCAGGACTACTTTATCTGTGTCCCACAGATTTTGATAACTTGTATCTCTGGTGTTTTTTAGTTCAAAGAATCCTTCAATTTTCATCTTAATTTCCTCCTTAACCCAATAATCATTCAGCAGAATGGTGTTTGTTTAGTTTTCATGACTTTCTGTAGAAATAAGAGTTTCTGTTGGAGTTGATTTCTAATTTTATTCAACTGTTGTCTCAGAAGATGCATAGCATAATTTCTATTTTTTAAAATTTGTTGAGACATGTTTTGTGGCCTAGGATATGGTCAATCTCAGAGAATGTCCCATGAGCTGATGAGAAAAACATATATTCAGTGGTTTGGGGGTAGAATGTTCTATAAATGCAGTTCTGGCCCATTTGTTCTAGAGTTCTGTTTAAGTCCATTGTTTCTTTGTTTATTTTCTGTGTGGAAGATCTGTCCTGTTCTGTCATAGGGGTGTTGAAGTCCCTGGCTATTGTGGTCTTGTTGTTTATCATTTTGTTTAGCTCAAGTAGGATTTGCTTTATGAATCTGGGTGTACCTGAGTTAGGTGCATAAATATTCAGAATTGTTGTCTTATTGAATTGTACCCTTCACCATTATATAGTGATCACCTTTGTCTGTCATTACTTTTGTTGTTTTGAAGATTAAATTATCTGAAATTATTTGCACCACGCTCTAACCAACTGAGTTAACCAGCCACCTAAATTAACTGAAATTAGAACTGCTATGCCAGCTTTCTTTTGGCTCCCATTTGCATGAAATATTGTTTTCCATTCCTTCACCTTGAGTCTGAATGCATCCTTGTGGGTTAGATGTGCTTCCTGAATCATCTAAAAGCTAAAGGTAAAAGGCCAGATTCCACAATGGCTCAAAAGAGAAAGCAGAGCAACACAGTTGAACTCAACAGGATGAAAAGAAATCTGCCCCACTTATCAATTTTTTGTGTTCTAATATTGCATTTTATTAAAAATCCTATTTTCCCCTGAATTTTAAGAAAAACATTTGCTTCATGAAATTCTAATGAAGCAGATTATATGAGTGTTTTTTATGCACCAAATTAGAAAAATAGAAGTCCATTCTTCCCTTTCCTTTGTCTTATTTTCCATTTTTTTAAGTGAACAATTAAATGATTCTTCTAAAACTGATTTATGTGAATAGCTGTACAACTTGGTAAATTTACCAATTCTTTCAATAAATGTGAATGACTTGAATTGCCCACTAAAAAGACATAAGCATCAAAAATTCAATACTTAGGAATAAACTTAACCAGTGAGGAGAAAGACTTGTATACTGAAAACTATCAAATACTAATGAAAGAAATTAAATAAGAGACAAGTTCATGTAAAGACATCCTGTGCTCATGATTTAGAATAGTTAATATTTCTTTTATTTCAAAGTATTATGGGGATACAAATATTTTTGGTTACACAGATCACTTTTATAATTCTTGAGTCATGGTTCATATGTGTGCCCATCACCCAGCTAGTGTTCATTGTATTACAAAGCTGCAGAAATGAAAACAATATAGTACTAGCATAAAGACAGACATATAGACCAATGGAACAAAATACAGTACCTAATATAAACCCACACATATATAATCAGTTGATCTTCTACAAGAGTGACAAGAATATACAATGGGGAAAAAAAGTCCTTTTAACAAATGGTGTTGGAAAAACTGGATATTCAAAAAAATGAAACTGGACCCTTATACCAGACACAAAAATTAACTCAAAATGGATTAAAGTCTTAATTGTAACACCTGAAACTATAAAAGTTTTGGAATAAAACATGAGAGAAAATGTTTTGATATTGGTCTTGGCAATGATTTCTTTAATATGACACCAAAAGTATAGATAACAAAAGCAAAAATATACAGATGGGACTACATCAAACTAAAAAGCTTCTAGACAGCAAAGGAAACAATCAACAGAGTAAAGAGACAACCTACATAATGGAAATGGGAAATATTTTTGCAAACATACATGTGATTCAAAATGTATGAGAAATTCAAATTCATTAGCAAGAGGAAA
>CAUYRT010106922.1:0-10987 GCA_963574885.1 Lepilemur ruficaudatus
AGCAGTTGCAAAAACAGCATGTCATTTGCAGAAATTTCTTTCTTTCCCTCCACAAAGATGCTCTTTGATTTCTATTGTCAGCAAACCTATCCTTATGTATCTCTAGTCTGACTTCCTTTCACTAACAGACAATCTTCCCCACCAGCCACTGATGGCAACTAAGAACATCTGCTGCTTCCTGAGACCTTGGCCTCCTACGTGATCTCTCATTTCCCCACCCCACATACTCTCAACTAGAGTTACTCTCTCCTCTCTGGATTCCAACTGCTCTCCTTATAACTAAGTTCCCTTCCTCAACTGCCTTAGACAAGGTGGTATGCAGCATTGAAAAGTCACTTCATCTCTCTGAGTCTTACATTGTCATCTATAAAATAAAAGCAAGAAACTGTAGTTTTCCTGGTTCCTGCTTGTTTTAAGACATCACAATTCTACCAGTGTCTCCACTTAACTATGCCTCCACACCCCATCATGTCCCCTCTTCTCATCACTATATTCTTCTTTCTCCCTTTTGAATATCCTCAAAATTTTCTTTCCTATTTTGCCCTTTATTTAGCTACTTTCTCATTTCTTGATTCTCTCTGATCCTTTTATAAATTGGAGAATTTTTTTCTTAAAGATCCTATGATTTCCCCATGCAACTGTATAGTCCACTCTCCATTGGCCTTAGAGATGAAATTGCAGCCATTCAGAGTGTGTAGGATCATAAGAAATATAAATAAGCCATTCTATTGAGGGCTTATATAATTTCTTCTATTTAACCCATATAGTCATTCACTAAAAAAAGTCACTTAATACTTGGTTGTCACCAATATCTTACCAGGCATGTAAACACACAAAGATTAACAATGGAATCTCTCCTATCAAAGAGCTTTAAAATACAGAAGAAATTTATTTAATTCAAGAATCAAAATGCATTGTGATGATTTGCATCACAATGTATAGAATCCCTGATACAGATCTGTTTAGAGGAATGTTCTGTAGAGAAGCATTTTGATTGCCTCACCCCTGGAGTGTCTATAATTTGAAGCCCTGGAAGGACAGCATGCATTTCAACTAATTCTGTGCAGTATGAAACTGTATAGGGTTATGGTAGACTGGGCATGCAGATTTTCAAGAGGATGCATACATGGGGAGACCATACAAATCCATGTTTAAATTAAATTTTGTGATCTGATTAAAATATAATGCATTGTCAAAAAGTGGCCGCATTTGTTAATATTTAAATTTATTTAGGTAGTTCATGTGACGTATTTGGTGATTTGTCCATGACCCTGACCCATTAATATCTGTGAATCCACGAACTCAAAATCTTTTTGAGATCCAGGAAGTACATTTATTATTATAGTTTCTTTTAAATAATATTAAATACTCAGTGAATGCTTTGGGGCACTCACTTAATATCCCATTGGTAACATTATTTTTTTTTAATTTCAGAATATTACAGGATACAAATGCTTTGGTTACATAAGTTGCCTTACACCATCTGAGTCAGAGCTATACACGTGCCCATCCCCCAGACACTGCGCCCATTAGGTGTGAGTTTACCCTTCTTCTCCTCCCCTCTCTGACCTGCCCATAATCCGAAGAATGTTACATCCAAATGTGTACATAAATGTGGATTGATTAGTACAAATTAGTACAAAGTGGTGCTTGTTTCTCTGTTCTTGTGATACTTCACGTAAAAGAATGCGCTGCAGCTCCATCCAGGATAAGAGTTAGTTCACCATTTTTTTATGGCTGACTAGTACTCCATGGTATATATATACCACATTTTATTAATCCATTCATGTATTGCTGGGCACTTGGGCTGTTTACACATCGCTGCAATTGTCAATTGTGTTGCTATAAACATTTGAGTGCAGATGTCTTTTTTATAGAATGTCTTTTTTTCCTTTGGGTAAATATCCAGTAGCAGGATTGTTGCATAAAATTATACTTCTATTTTTTAGTTCTTTGAGGTATCGCCATGCTACTTTCCATAGTGGCATTACTAGTTTGCTGTCCCACCAGCAGTGTATGAGTGAGTGTTCTTATCTTTCCACATCCGTGCCAACATTTGTTGTTTTGGGACTTTTTGATAAAAGCCATTCTCACTGACAGCTAAGTAATATCTCATTGTGGTTTTGATATACATTTCCTTGATAATTAGAGATGTTGAACATTTTTTCATACGTTTGTTGGCCATTACTCTATCTTCTAATGAAAAGTTTCTGTTCATATCTTTTCCCGACTTTTTGATAGGGTTGTTTTATTTTTTCCTGCTGATTTTCCTGAGTTCTATATATATTCTAGTTATCCACCCTTTATTTAATTTTATTTTTATAGTATAATATGTATGTACTGTGTACAACATGATGTTTTGATATACATATTATTTCCTTCTCAGATTTGTCTGCATTAACAGTGAGGCTGGAAGTCATTCTCACTGAGCTCTTCCTATTCTGGCCACAGATCTTTGGCCATTGTGATGAGCTATAAATATCTTTAAGGGCAATAAACAGTTTAAGCCCTAAACAAATCACTCACAAGCACCAAACCTCATCTTTGTTCACGTCACCTTGTTAAAAGGAATCTCTTGGTTGTGGTTTTAGAAACCTATAACAGATAAAATGCTATGTGTTTATCACATTTTTTTCTTCCATGAGCCTACAGGAAAAACATAACCCGCCTATTTCCTTAGAGTTGGGTTAGGGCCATGGGACTGAATTCTGGGTATGGAATGTGCAGTGCTGGAGGTGTAAGTCATGTCCAGGCCTGATCTCTTAAAATATCAAATCCTGTCATCTTGCCCTGCAGTACCAGCTTGGTGATCTCCTGTTCAAATGGCAGACTATGAGATGGGGAAGGGCTGCCTGATCTGCATGGAGTTTGCCGACATGAGAAATTAACTTCATGTGTTAAGCCTCTAAGATTCTAACTTTTATTTATAATTGCAACATTACCTAGCTATACTGGTTAACATTATAGAACCCAGTAAGTAGTATCTTTTCCACCCTCTTGAATTCAGAAAGAAATGAGATAAAGATAGCATGAGATAGATGAATCAATTGTCATCTTTTAATTATAATACCTGTGCTAGATAATTTGCCTTAAGTGTAGAATCCAAGTGATCTTGTTAGTATTGGACCCTAAATGGAGTGGCCTTCTCAATCTCATGGACTGAATGCTCGCACATTCCTCAAATCTGCAAAAAACAAAACAAAACAAATTTGTATATTGAATCTTTAACCCCCAGTGTGGTTGTATTTGGAGATGGTGCCTTTAAGGAAGTAATTAAGATGAAATGAGGACCTAAGGGTGGAGTCCTAATCCCATAGGATTAGTGTCTTTATAAGAAGAGACACAACAATTCTCTCTCCCTCTCTCTCTCTCTCCAGCTGTGTCTCTGTGTATGTGTGTGTATGTGTACCAAACATGGAAAGCCAAAATGAACACACAGTGAGAAGGCAGCTATCTATAAGCCAGAAACAGAGCCCTCACCAGAAATTGAATCTGCCAAGATCAAGATGAATTTTTAGCCTATAAACTGCGAGAAAATAAATGTCTTTTTTAGCCTCTCAGCATACTGCATTTAGCTATGGCACTCCACAAAGCCTAATACCTTAACCAGTTTAGGCAATGCTGAAAAAACCCTAAGCCTCCCTACCTAAGGGGCTATTCCTGTGAGAGTTAGGGCATGGAGAGGACAAGGGAACCAGCCCTTCTGGGAGCTCCTTCCCTCCACAGGTGAAGGGTGGGGCAGGTGTTGACATAACATGCCCAGTCTCTCTCCTGGATTCACCCACAAGACCATCCACTCTGTTTTCAGAGGAAAGAGTAAGGGGTGAGGAAAGAAAAAAAATATTTCGGGAAAATTCTCCCTTAGGGGAACTAGAAGAGTAGGTAACACTTTCACCCACTGCCACGGCAATACCCATCAAATCATCCTAACAAAAACCTAGAAACCTGAATTCTTTGGAAACTTCCTTCTCCTTGGTGTTACAGTCACCACGTCATTTCTCTCCACAATTTCTGTAATCTGGCTTTTTCTCTCTAACCTCATTGACATGTAGTCCTCCTTTCATTATATGTGACATAGATCATGGCCACAATTCCTACCTGTACGTTACAATCCACATCTCTCTATATCTATGCAGCTCTCCTCCTCAGAGTTGCTACATGAAATGAGAACCTGAACATGTCAATGCCATGCTTAAAATATTTCAATTATTTTGTGAAAAAAAATCCAAACTCTTAAGTAAGCTGTTTTATACAGAAAGGTTTATGTATATCAAACCCCAAAAACGGAGAAAGGCGGGAGTGTACGAAGCAAAACTGTGGCCAGATGCAGTGGCTCCCACCTGTAATCCCAGAAGTTTGGGAGGCTGAGGCAAGAGCATCACTTAAAGCGAGGAGTTTGAGACCAGCCTGGACAACAAAGCAAGATCCCATCACAAAAAAAAAAAAAAAAAAAAGGAACTCCTGTACCAGTGAACACTTCTAAATATGGATACAAGATCTGAAATTTATATCAAATGCAATGGAGAGAGAAGGAAATGGTTAGTTAGGCTCTCTGGACACACAAAATCCTTAAAGAACAATCTGAGATGAATGGGACACCCTATGATTAGAACCCAGCTTTAGCAGGGGGTCTCAGTTATCCTGGGGGAGCCCAGCGCTCTTCATCTGTCACCAGCCTTCCCCAAGTTCCCTCTCCTTACACTGTCAGTGCACAGGCCACAGGCATCCTTTTGTCCATCTTTGCCTGGGCTCTTATCTGCCCACTCCTGTGGGTGGATTTTATCCCCCTAGAGAGAGAGTTCTTCTCAGATCTCAGATGACATGTTCCCACCCCACACAGTCTCACATTCTACCTTGTCATCCCCTTCCCACCAGCAGAAACCTCAGATCCCCCGCCTCCACTTCCCCTTTAGAGAAACCCCACAGCCTCCCACAACCACATGCCTCTTGCAGAGCCTTTCATTTCCCCTCCAGCTCTGATTCAAGTGATTCTCCCCTTTTTTGACCTCCAGCAGCACTTCCTGTCTCTCTCCTGTGTCCTCCTCCCTCTCCCACCTACAACAACAAAAATGTTTCAGCTTGAGAGCTAAGAAAACTCCTGAATGGACCACTTCCTAATACTTCCTAGAAGCATTAATCCCCAATGTAAAATGGCTGATATTCTTGATAAACTTGATATTCTCTAATTCAATTTCAACTTTAACATTCTTTCACTTAGCCTGTGCTCCTATTCATTTCTCTTTGCATTGTCTTCTCTTTCTCTTCTCTGCTTCCTTGTCCTCATTTCTTACTTTTCTATGATCTCATATCATTCTCTACTTGTTGTTTATTTGAGTCCTTGTGTCTCCTCTCTATCTTACCACCAATCATTCCTGAACTCTCTACACATTCACTCTAAGCACCACACGGGCTAAATTTTGAGACCTAAATACTGCATTACCACTTGATAGATTTCCCTGTATAAATATATGAACTACAGACAAGACATTTTTACTGCAAGAGGGAAGACAAGGAAGCAAACAAACAAACAAAACTACAAAACATATAGACACACTGGGTAAGCTATAATTTTAACAGTTATTTATACATGCATACATCGAACTCACAAGATAGGGAAATCTGCAAGAAGCAAGTAAGAAATTAAGATCCAAAGAGGAAAATTGAAGCTGAGATTCGAGTTTCCCAGGACATTGTCACTGAAGTTCCCAAGGGGCATCACTACACTATCCACATGGGTCATGAGATAGTCTTGAGACCACCTGATAAAGGTGCAAGTTGAAAGGGAAACCTTGCACCACACCTTTGATAAAATTGGTCTAGGACACTGCTCTCGAACTCCTGACCTCAAGCAGTCCTTCTGCCTCGGCTTCCCAGAGTGCTCAGATTACAGGAACGAGCCATCGTGCCCAGCCAAGGATCAAAAAAATTGGTCTAGGACAAAGCCTACCCAATTGAACCAAAAGATAACAAGGAATCTTGGGTTACCTTAGGCTATGGCTAGGATTTTTTTAATTGTTCTTACAAGACTTCTTAATCACAGGTTTGCCCTCAAATAAATTTGGAGTTAAATCTATTTGTCTTTAAAATCCCAATGCAAAACATTAGGAAAAAAAAATGATGCCAAGCTGGTAATAGCACTATGTCACTCAGCAGAAGCAAACACAAAACTGATTGGTAGAGATCTACAGTCAATGTATAATTTTCTTTTTCTGATATAGACAGTATTTTATTCACACAGTTTTAATATTAACAAATCTCAATTATCATAGTTGAGTTAAACAACACAAATCCCCCAACAACATGGCACAAATTTGCATTGCCACAATATCTTAACTGCTAGTAATTGCATGAAGTATAAACTACTGCTAGCTCTTCAGTCCATCAATTGCCATGAAAATACAAATGCACATCATAATCAGTAAGCAATTACATTGCACATTTCAAAGGTTGTCAGTGGCGGTTAATCTTTTCTGTGCAAAGACAGCATAGCGTGCAGTTGTGTTGTCTCCTCCTATCCCAGTAATAAATCCATGTGACATCTTACATGGATGGATAATAGAAAGTGGAGATTGGGCAACAAAGATCAAAGTGTAGAAAAGAAAACGGACAATGCTAGAAGTCAGATTTGAGTTAAATATAGAAGAAGTTCCAGAAGAAATAGCTGAGTGTGGGAATGTTGGTAATGCCACTGTTTCAGAGGCTTCTCAGTGTAAAGCTAGAGAACGGAATGATGGCAAACCCACCAACCTAAACAAGAAAGTGGTTGTTGTTAAAAGAATGTAGGTGTCCCACTGAAGTGACACCAACAGAAAACTTCCCATTAGAAGGACTCTCAGAGATATTCCTCAAGAACAAAAACTCAGAGTATAAAATATTGGAAGCTGATCCAAACTTAGAAAGGAGGATGAAAATTCACTAAGGCATAAAACAATACTCTGTATCTTTAAGATTTATGGTGAGGAGAAAACATTTAAAACATTCTTGGTAAGTTTTTACAGAGAAAAAAATCTTAATTCTGGATGTTTCTAATGTTTTAAATTACATTTTGATAAGCAAATATTAGTCTTACTATTTTTCAGTTCTCTATATACGTATAACCAATAGTAAGAGAGTTTTGAATATTTCGACAAAAATTTCTGAAGGTCAGAGGTTGATCATAATTTTCCCCGCTATATATTATTGAGAACCTTTTATATGGTTTCAGCTTTTGTGATTAAAATTTTCAGTCCTGACTAATACGCAAAGCAAAACTAACATTATCTTGTAGGATTTGTTTTCTTGTTTGTTTGTTTTTATTTCAGAATATTATGGGGGCACAAATAGTTTTATCACATAAATTGCCTTTGTACCACCCAAATCAAAGCTACAAGGGTGCCCATCCTCCAGACAGCACACCCCACACCCATTAGGTGTGAATTTAGCCATCCTCTCCTCTCCATTCCCACCTGACTGATCCCCATGAATGTTACTTCCATATATACACATATGTTTATCAATTAGTAACAATTTAATGGTGAATACATGTGGTGTTTTTTTTCCCATTCTTCTGATACTTCACCCAGAAGAATGGGCTCCAGTACCATCCAGGATAGTACAAAAGCTACTAATTCACCACTCTTTATGGTTGAGTAGTACTCCATGGTATACATATATCACATTTTATTAATCCATTCATGTATTGATGGGCACTTGGGTTGTTTCCACATCTTTACAATTGTGAATTGTGCTGCTTTAAACATTCAAGTGCAGACGTCTTTTTCATAGAATGTCTTTGTTTGCTTTGGGTAAATACCCAATAGTGGGATTGCTGGATCAAATCATAGCTGAGAAGTCTGCTGTTATCCTGTAGGGTTTTCCCCTGTAAGTCAGTTGTTGCTTATGTCTAGCTGCTTGTAGAATTTTCTTGTTCACTTTGACTTTGGCCGGGTTGAACAGTATGTGTCTTGGAGAGGTTCTGTTTGCTATGAATCTTCCTAGTGTTCAATAACCATCTTGTATCTGGATGGCTAGATCTCTGGCCATTCCCAATAGTGGGTAAGTTTTCCACAATAATTCCTTCAAATAGATTTTCGATGCTTTTACCACTTTCTTTTTCTCTCTCGGGGATATCTGTAATTTGTATGTTTGTTCACTTCGCATAGTCCCATATCTCTCTAAGTGATCGATTCTACCCTTGTTCTCTTTATTGCCTCTTTAAATGCTTGTGTTACTGCAAATCTTCAAACTCTGAAATATTTTCTTCTTGGTTGAACTTGTTGCTGAAACTTTCTGCTGCATTTTGAAAATTCCTGAAAAGACTCTTTCACTTCTTTAAATTCTATTATATGCTAATTTTGTCAAGCTCTTTAGTGACTTTTTCATTACTTTCCTGTAAATAGTTTTTGGGCTTCTTTTTGTTGATTTTCAACTTTCTCCCCAATTCTACTCATCTTATTTGCCATCTATATTCTAAATCCATTTCTGTGATTTTAACAATCTCCTTGTAGTTGAAGTTCACTGTTATAGCTCCCTTGTGATCTCTTGGGGGTGTTGATCTATTTTGATTTTTCATGTTGCCAGGGTTCTTTTGCTGGTTTCTTCTCATCTTAACACTGCTTTCTGAGTGATGAAGTAATAGGTTTGCAGGGCTCCTATTCCTTGCTGGGAACTCTTGAGATAGTTGTAGGATTTTCAAGTTGGGAGCTGGACAAGACTCTCTTTACTGAGGCTGGTGTTGTGGGGATTGCTCTACCAAGGGTCTCCCCACAGAGTAACCACAGCAGCTGAATGAGGTTGTTGCGGGTTCTTGGGTTGTGGGTGTTTACTCAAAGACAGTACTGAGTGTCCTGGTGGCTTGAGCCTGGAGGGTCCCTGGTGGGGTATTGGACTTGGAGCAGCTTTTCCAGCCCTGTTTTCCTGGTGGAGGCTATATGGTGGGATCTTGGGTCCAGAAGCAGTGCTGGAGACTTGGGGATGGTGTTTGGGGTTGGTGGGATTTCTGGGGGTTGGGGTGGAGACTCAGACTGCTGTGTGAGAGCCTCTGAACTGGGACAAGGAAGGAGATGTGAGAAGAACCTCTGCCACAAGGCACTGTGCCAAAGGCAGGGGTGTGCAGATACAGGCCAATGTGACATGGAGGGCCAGGTCAGGGCCAAGCAGGGAGGAGGCAATTGCGACCAGAGGGCAGAATAGGTCCTGTGTTACAATTGCATAACAGTTCAATTTCACCCTCTGCTTCGTCCTGTTCTCCTATCCCTTTTGCTAGTGTTGCTTAAGAGAGAACTCCCCAATAAACATTCTATAGGCAGACGCCCCTCTGAGTCTGTTTCCTCATACATTGACCTGAAACATTCATGTACATAAAAACAGCCACTTGACATTGGACAGAGTCATCTTAATGGGCAGCAATCTGTCACAGTAAAAAGCCTGAAATGGACACTAGATACATAGTCCTACAATTGCCTGTCCAGCCACAACAGTAGAGAGGCAGCTATACAGCGTATAAAAGCCAGTGATGTTAAACCACGTATGCCACTGCAAGCCAACAAGGTCAAAGACCCATGTTAAACCACATAGGCCACTGCACACCAACAAGGTCAAAGACTCATGCCTTAATTTCCAAAGCCAAAGGCCACTTACATTGGCTGTGTCAAAAGATTCTGCACACAGTATTTTATTCTCTTTCCATAATTCTTTATTCTCCACACTTGTCTTCTACCAAAGACCCTAGAAGCCTTTGTTGATTCTCTCCTGAATTGAACTTGAACTAGAGCTCCTAAACTGTAGAATTTCATCATACTCAAAATTAGTGAAAACATAGGCTAAAAATTTGTTCAATGTTTTATAAAAACTTACTGATGTTCCCTGTTTTTTTTTATTTTAAGTTAAAGCTATTTTATAGCATTTTACCCCTCCTTCAGAAAATATACAGAAACAGTGAACTTACATACAAATAGCTTAGATGCTATTGTCAAAATTTTGATTTTGCTTTAGCAAAAATTAACTAAACCTTGTATGTCATGACAATGAGAAAAAGAAAGAGCCAAAGGTAAATATCTCATAAACCAAAGTTATCAAAATTTAATTCATATTCACCTAATATCCTGCATTACTTGGAATAAATGTGGCTGCAATTGACAAAAAAGCTAACAATACATTTTAAAAGATGCAATTATATTTCTCTGATAGAAAGACTGGAAGTGAAAATATTCTACAAGAAAACAAAGAAAATAATCTTTTAGACGTTGGCCTAGGAAAAGAATTTATGACTGAAACCCCAAAGGCAAATACAACAACAACAAAAATAAATAAATGACAATTAAATCAAAAGGTTTCTGCACAACACAGGAAATACTCAACACAGTGAATAAACAACCTACAGAATGGTAGCAAATGCTTGAAAACTATACATCCAAGAAAGGACTGATATCTATTACAGAATCTACAAACAACTAAAAAAAAAAAAAAAGGAAGAAAAAAAAACAAGCATCTCACTACAAAGAGCACAAAAGACCTGCACAGAAGTTTTGTGGGTTTTTTATTTATTTATTTTTTATTTCAGCATATTATGGGGGTACAAATGTTAAGGTTACGTATATTGCTCTTGCCCCCTTCCCCCTTCAAATCAGAGCTTGTCCATACCCAAGATGGTGCTCATCGCACTCATGTTGTATGTATATACCCATCCCCTCCTACTCCCTCCCATCTGCCTGACACCCGGTAAGTGTTATTCTTATCCTTCGACTTAGGTGTTAATCAGTGAAACCAATTTGCTGGTGAGTACATGTGCTGCTTATTTTTCCATTCTTGGAATACTTCACTTAGTAGAATGGGTTCCAGCTCTATCCAGGATAATACAAGAGGTGCTATATCACCATTGTTTTTTGTGGCTGAGTAGAACTCCACGGTATGCATATAACACATTTTATTAGTCCACTCATGTATTGGTGGGCACTTTAGTTGCTTCCACATCTTTGCAGTTGTGAATTGTGCTGCTATAAGCATTCAA
>CAUYRT010106925.1:0-40689 GCA_963574885.1 Lepilemur ruficaudatus
GTACATATGTACAATTAGGATGTATAAATAAATATTTACTGAAAGACAAAAAGAAACAATTATTAAGAACTTTCAAGTAGATAAATAGGGAAATAGGTTGACAGTTACAAATATAAAGAGGGAATGTATTAGCTAGATAACTTAGTAAGAACAGTATATCCTTTTTGGCCAATTGTGTATAAAAATTTAAATAATACAAGGAAGGATAAGTAGAGATTACATCATATCATAACTCTGGTCTTTATAGAAATGTTTGGTGTATCTAATATTTATCATTTAAAAACCTGAATTCTTATTTAGTTCCATTTAGGACCTGGGTCATAGTCATTCACTCACCTCAACTGAAATTTGTAGTGACTATAGGAGAGTCTAACAGCTGACAGCACTGGGAAATTATTGTTCCTATGCTAAATGGTAAGCTTAACATTTAGTTACCATAACTAACATTTTTAATAATAATATTAAATAACAAAACTTTGAGATAATAGCTTTTAGGTTTATTTGAGTGTCCAGAAGTTCATTGTATGATAGTGATGTTTGTTATCAACCTTGGCTTCAGCTGAAGAGTGATTTTAATTTTTGGCCCCATAGCATTTGGCTGAAACGTGTATTCAGTGAACCTCTAGTGGGGGCATAATGGGGTGTGAAAATACCCGGGGAGGCAAAATGAATTCCAGCTATGGCATTAGTGAAGTTTGAGTGAGGAACAGGCATTTGAGATGGACAGTGAAACATGAGGAGGCTTCTAACAGTCAGAGATGAGGTGATAGATAAGGACATTTCAACCAGAAGAGTTTGCTTGAATCCTTTCTGTAAAACTGTATGCACCCAGCCATGGTGTTTGTCTTCTCAGATTCCTACCTCCTACTGCTTTAACCAACTCCAAACTCCTGGAATGAGGAATGAAATCCTTAGCTTTTAGTTTCAAGTTTGGCTTTAGCTTAAGTTTTCTCAGTTCTCCTATAAAATACATGTTGTCGTTGTTTTTTAAATGCTTACATATACCAAAGAAACTATTTCCTAAAGGAACGTTTTGATAACAAGAAAATTGCTACTGGCATTAATTTGCATATGATGATTCAGTGTGACATGCTTTATGAGTTAGTTACTTTGGCTAGAAGTTTAAAGATAACACTAATTAGGGCTTGGAATACATTAAGTAGAGTTGGAGTGTCATTTTTATCAATCACTTTCACTCTAACCAAACCCTGAAAACTAACAGGACATATTCATTGTCCCTTATTCAAATATTTTACTTAAAGGTCTCAGATTTGTTCTTTTTAATATGTTGAACTTGAACTGTTTTTTATTACTTGAAGTGGGATTAAATGCAGGGGGTTGGGGGGTGCCATGCCTTCTATTTCAGAGCATCACCTTTCTTTGATTAGGCACTGTAGCAGTCAGCTTTTGCTATATAAGTATGTAGTAACAAATAAACCTAAATCTCAATTTACTCCTTGCTCACGTTACTTTATGTCAGCTCCTGTGTTTGGCTTAGCTCTGCCCATGTAACTTCTTATTCTTGGACCCAGGCAGGAGGGCCAGCCTCTATTTAAAACATGCCTTTCTCTTGGTGGAGGGAAAGAACAATCACACTAGTGGGAAACAGCAATGACTGACTCTTAAATCTTCCACTCAGAACTGTTGTACTGTCACCTTCACTTGTATTTCATGGGCCAAAGCAAGACTCATGTTTCCAAGCTTTGTGATTACAATTTGACATTTTTCTGAAAAAGGAAATCTCATCACTAGATGATAGCCAAGCCTGAAAATGCCTACAGGGTAGCACTATAAGTCACATAGCAGTAAGTAAGGCTGTCTGTTCCTCTAGAACACAGCAAATATTTGGGATCAATATTTCAATCTCCCACAAGTATTTAGTGGACTTACCTTTTCCTTTACTTATGTAAATATAATTTGCAGGATTTTCCTCTTTTTTCCCTCCAAGAATTGTGTTTTCTAACTATAAGCTAATAATGGCAACCCATAAAGTATGGTCTTTTTAAAAGGAGAGCTCTGTCTCCATTTCAGGAGGAGTTTCCCAGGATCTTATTCTCCTGGGTAGTCAACCCTCTCACAACTGGCATTTACATCTGCATCAGGTCACTGGTTGGCATTTACAGGTGAACCCTCTGGTTCTGTGTCCTGAGATGAGAGCAGGAGGGGGAGGGAAGAATCCAACATTTATTTATTTACAAATATTTCTTGAATACCTACTGTGTGTCTGGCAGTATTGTAGATTCTAGAGATGGAGGAGTAAAAGCAAAGCTCTCACTGAGCTTACACTAAGTGAACAAGCAATATGATGTCAGGTAGTAACAAGTACTGTCAAGACAAGTAAAGTAAGGAAAGGTGAGAATGACAAGGTAAGGTGATCAGAGAAGGCCTTTCAGAGGTGCCATTTGAGCAGAACCTTCAGTAAAATGAAGGTATGAGCTGGGAGTGTCTGGGAGGAAAAGCATTCTCCTGTGTCATGCAAAGAACTTAAAGTGGGGATATAACAGGCAGGATTGAGAAACCCTCAGGGAGACCAGTGTGACTTGAGCAGAGTAAGAGACAGAGAGTGTGTGGTAAGAAATAAAACAATCATGTAAGGACTTGCATAGGCAATAACTTTGGATTTTATTCTAAATGTGATGGAAGCCATGAGTAGTTTGGAGCAGGAAGATGACATGATCTGATTTGTTTTTAAAAGATCATTCTGGCTGTTTTTACAGAGAATAGATTGTAGCAAGGGAGTGAAAGCAGAGAGGAAGGTTCTAGTTCTTACAGCTTTATCCAACAGTAGGATGCTTTCTTAACATGTCTGGCCCCATATGTGGTATTTAATGTACATGGATTTAGGAGATTCATATTTGTAAGCCTTGTGATTACAATATGATAACATTTGTCTGAAGAAAGGAAAAAATCCATCACCAAATTGCATTATTTTAGAGAAAGGAACTAAATAAAATAGGATACATGTTTGTTAGGAAAAACTTAAAATGAATCGCTAAAAGAGAAAATACATTTAACGTATACCTAACACCCCATATTAGAAGGTCAGGGGAAAAGAGTGCCATAGATTAAATCAGTCTGACACTGACTAAAGAACAAAGAAAAAGAAGCCATATTGCAGAGGAGAGTCCTTCTTAAAATTAACCATGTCTGCGTGGCCATGGTCCTCTGTTTTACTTGTTTAGGAACTCCATTTTGTCAGTTTCCCCAGGAGTGAAGTCCCAGAGGTGTAGCAGGAATTCACAAAAGGCTTGCTGATAAGCCAGAGTAAGTTAGGATACAATATTTATGGGACATATAGAACTATTAAAGTAATACAAACATTCATCTCATCCATCCAGAGTACCAGCTCCTCCAGACTGTTAGAGAAGTTTTTTTATTCCAAAGGCTCTACTTTTCAATGGTTGAGAATGAGATTTTTTTTTTCTTTTTTGAGATGGAGTCTCATTTTGTCACCTCGGCTAGAATGCCATGGTGTCAGCCTAGTTCAAAGCAAGCTCAAACTCCTGGGATCAAGCAATTCTCCTGCCTCAGCCTCCTTAGTAGCTGGGATTACAGGCACACGCTGTCACGCTGGGCTAATGTTTAGTAGAGACGGGGTTCTTGCTCTTGCTCAGGCTGGTCTCGAACTCCTGACTCCTGACCTCAAGCGATCCTTCTGCCTCAGCCTCTCAGAGTGCTAGGATTACAGGCCTGAGCCACCGGGCCAGCCAAGAATGAGATTTTAAAGTTGGATTTTTGCCTAGACTTTAAGCTAGGAGACATTTTTAGGAACAGTTATTTGAAATGAAGTTATAGAAGGGTAAATCCATATTCGTAAACTATCACCTCATATCTCTTGTAATCTATGTGAGTGTTTGTGATTTTTATTTGCATAGGTCTTTGATCCATATTTATCTCAAGTCTCTGGAAATTCAATGCATATACCATATATAGGCAGTAAAAACATGCTTAAAAAAAGGAATTGAGCCTGAGATTCATGAAGCATATATATCAATTTTCTTACAAAAGGAACATATGAAGATGGCTTTGATACTAGAGGTGAAACACAAATGTGTTATACCCTTTGTATACAGTATAACTGATGATCATTTACTCATTGTTAATTCATGTGGCTCAAAAGAGCTGCTGATATCTTTGATAAGACATTTTATAACTAGTTTACTTTGCTTTGAGAACATTTAACCTCCAACTGCTTTAAATTTATGATTTACTAAAAGAAAAAACACAGAAACAAAAAGAAAGATTTACATAATACTCAAAATTCAGATAAAAAAGAATTTTTTTATACCTTGGACATGGTCATGGATTCTCTTACTTTAATGAATTTGATAATATTTAAGAGACATGTCAGTCTGATCAGCAGTGGAAAGTATGTTAGAATTTGAGTCAGGATACTTGTGCCTCATTTCTGGAACTACAATTACTTGCTGTGCGACTGTGCAAAGTAATTAACTTTTCTGAGCCTTAGTTTTTTCCTCTGTAGAAATGGAGGATACTAAATTACTCTTTGTAGGATTATTTTGAGGATTGGATGAGATATTATAAATGAAATGCTGGCACAGTGCTCGGTATGTATTATGATTGTGGATTATGTATGTGATGCAATAAATATTAGTTGAACCTGAATTCGTTGGAAATTGCTCTCCAAAATTTATACTGAAGATAAATGCTTTTATCTCTACGAACATTTGAGAAATTGCTTCACACAAAGATGCAATAGAAAATAAGATGCAATGACCACAAGATTGAATGTTGACTGTCTTCTAAGAGAATTTGCAATTTAGAAGGTTTTTTTCCCCTTAAAACCCCAAATTGTCAGTGATCTTCATTACTGGAATTAGTGGGTGCCAGCTGCATTAAATTCCAGGATGTTTAATTAACTAGGGTGCTCCCCGCTCTGAGGTAAAGAAGTGGATGCCAGGAGAGGTTTAGCCATTAGGCGGCTCCCATACCGGAATGTACTTCAAGCAGGCACGACAGTCCACTTCCTTGGCTGCATTTTTGAAAGTTGTATCAGAGCTGAGCATTACTCCTGAGGATGGTCCACTCCTGAAGGGCAGGCCAGGAAAATTTCCAGTGAGTGACTGAATGGAAGGACATTGCTGTTCCCTCTTCTCAGAGTCTCGTACAAAAGTCAGCCATTACCTAGGCCACTGTCAAACAGTCTCTGAGATATTCCCATGCTCTTTGTCTTCCTCTCCAAACTACGCATTTGCTCCAGTCCCCTCCTTTGAGCAGCCGCTTCTATTTTCTCTCCCACTTAACTTCAGCCCAGCCCCACAGGCTGTGTGAAGCTTGAAGCCGGAATAGGGCAGAAACTGCTGGGGAAGTTGGGGACAATAGTTCCGACATCATCCCTGGTTGCATACCTAAGAAAACGACTAGGTCACCACACCCTCGAGATGACATCCGCCTGACTTATGCCCCTCTTGAGACTTAGCTTTTGTTCATTTACTCTCCTGTCAGTTTTTTATGACAAGTTTAAGAGGTTCGATGTCCGTGTCCTCGCATTAGCAACCAAGGGTACAATGCAAGTCCTGCCATGTGTGCCTCTTTACAAAAGGTCAAAGTACAAAGGAAATCTATACCAAAGAGTCTCTAGATGCGAACTGTAGCTTCCAGAGGATCAAGAGTAGGTATGTCCACGAGCAGAGAGCTTTTGTCTAAGGCCGGGTTCTACCTATAGTAAAGACCAGCGTTTGTGGTCGAGCCGCGCCCTCCTCGCTCGAACTACAACTCCCGGGATGCCCCGCGGCCTGGGCGTGCGCACGCGCGTGGGAGGCGGAGGAGGAGCCAGCCGCTCCGACAGCGCGGTCGGGTGGGGGAGCCGCTGGCGGGGGACGCGGTAGTTCCCTGGAAGGCCGACGCAGGCTGACTGGCGGGTGCTGTGGACCGAGCCTCGGCTTGCAGCCGGCAGTTCCAGCGGCTCTGTGGAGAGGTCGGCGGCCCGAGCGGGCGCCAGTCAGGTAAGCCCAGCCCGGTGCTCTCCAGGAAGTCCGTCTGCGGGCGCGGGCAGGGAGGCGCACCGGCCATGGTGGTTGAAAAGCGAGAGGTTGCTGCCTTGCAGCCGCCCCGCTCCGGGCTCCTTCCCTACGGGCCCCTCTCGGGGAGCGGGAGGATTCTGAGGGATGCTTCGGGGCGAACCGGCCCGGGCGGGGGCCGTGGGGCGCGCTGGGCGTCGCCCACCGGTGGAGGCGCGCAGACCTGGAGCTGCTGATGAATCACTCGGGGGCCCAGCCTGCCCAGGTTCGGGACCGGCCCCTTCCCCTCCCGCGGAGCCGGCGCCTGCTGCGGCCGCGGGAGCTCCCTCCACCCCACCCAGGCGGAGCTCGGGGCCGATCAACTTGAAGGGTTTTTTTCTACCAAGACTCCTTCAAAGACTTCTGCTAGTTGGAAGTTGGGGGCAGAAAAAACTTAGGGTACACCCATTTTGTGATTGAAATCTGGCTCCTTTTGCATTCGCCGTTTCGAGCTATCTACTCTGCCTTAGAATAAATTCCTGGCTCCTAGGCAGCACAGCTGGATCCGGCTGTGAAGTTTGTGTGTTGGTTTGTTTTGAGGACGTGACTGAGTCGTTATATTTTTGCTTACAGAGGTTGGTGTGTTTCCTCTGCAAGCGTTGCTTTCTGATTACAAACAGAAATGGGAAACAGCCACAGTTTGTTTCTTTTCAACGTTAAGAATCGCATTTCCAGCTTGCCCTTGGCTTCTCTTAAAACCAAAAGTCATCTGGTAATGAACACTGCAGGAAAACTTATCCCAAGAGGTCATACTTCAACAGGAAATTAGCCTGTGGAGATTTAAGTTAGCTATGTGCGGTCTCTCTTGGTTTGTAACATTTTCCTGCAGCACAGGTCTCTTTTTCTGAGAATCCTTCAGATAAATTTTTTGGCAGATTAAATTGATTAATTAATTGGCCTGTCAGAAATATATTAGGCTTAGAAAAATAGCTTTGTCCGGGCTCATTTACTCTTGTTAGTCTCTAAGCACATTTTTACCCTACACTTCCTAAGAGCCAGCAATCATAATAGTTAGAATGCCCTAACGTATTCCTATAAAAGGAACAAAAAGGGAATTAAAATGTGAGTTCCAACATATTCTAGCTCTTTTAGCTTTCTTGTTTTGCGTGTCTCAGATTTTCAAGTTTGCTCATCTTTCAAATGAGGTTGTTGCACCAGATTATCCTAAGACTATTCCGGCCCTAAATATCTGATTTTTAAAAATTCGTTTATTTATTTTATTCATTCAAGAAGCATTGGCCACATGGATCATTCCAAGCCCTGTGCTAGGCATGGAGGAACAAAAATGAGTTCTTGAGAATGTTACTGACCTACTGCTCAATTTTCTTTAATCATATATTTTTATGACTAATTTCTAAGTTTTGTGGTATGTCCATTAGGCTCAATTACTCTGTAATTAACTTCGCCTGAAGTTAAATATGTACTGGTCAAATCCCATTACAATTATTGGTTTCATTCTAATCAAAGGATTTTCAAGCCTCATTTACTGTTGTATTTAAATAAAACACAGGTTGAATATCACAGGAAGGACCTGAATGGTGTAGGGCAGTGGTTTTTAAACTTTGTCTGGTAGGTAGTGCTGGCAGAGACCACACTTTGAATATCAAGAGTGCGGAGAAAATTTCAAAGATGTTTTTAGGTGTTTATAATAACACTTTAAATACTGGTGCTGATAATTGATATTAGATACATATGGATGGCTTTTCCAACTCTCAATTTTTAAAAATACTATAA
This sequence comes from Lepilemur ruficaudatus, assembly GCA_963574885.1. Taxonomy (NCBI): domain Eukaryota; kingdom Metazoa; phylum Chordata; class Mammalia; order Primates; family Lepilemuridae; genus Lepilemur; species Lepilemur ruficaudatus. The sequence goes on from CAUYRT010106925.1 coordinate 7,755, forward strand.
TCCTGTTCACTCTAACAAAAACAATTGCTGCTTTTTCACTTTGGTGTGTCTTCTCAGTGTTTTCTTTCTCTCCTCCTCTTCCACCCTCAGTTGTTTTTATTTGCATTAATTCAATAACTCACTAATTGAACAAGTATGTGCCCCTGTGCAAGGCACTGTCTCAGGCGCCTGGTGAATTTGTATAAGACACAGGTGCTGTCTAGGAGCTTACTCTCTTTGGGATTAGGCATGTGTACTTGTTTTTAGTTCATAGCACTTGTAAGAGCCATGTGTACAGAATAAAAACATGTGGTGGGTGTTCAGGAAACATCTCCACTTGTAGGGGTGGGGAACAAATGAAGTCAATCCTTTTTTCCATTCACTGGCGATCCCTGTTCCCCCGGGCTATATTCTCTATACTATTTGAGTATATGTGACATATCTACATAGAGTACAGTTCAAGTTTGTAAATTTATTTGGAAGCTGAGGTGAGCTGAGCACATGAAAATCAGTTAGAGCTAGGAATGGTGGCAGATACCTGTAGTCCTAGCTACTCGAGAGGCTAAGGTCAGCCTGGGCAACATAGCGAGACCCTGTCTCAAAAAGAAAAAAAGAAAATCAGTTAGATCTGAATAATATCATAGGGAGGGTGAGAGGCTGTGGAGATAAAAATATACCTGGATAGAGATCAACAGAGGGAGGGGAAAAGATAAAGAGGAAATAAAACAGAAAGATCCTGTAAAACAGTAGGAAAAAAAGGACTTTTAGTAAGTTTTCTGGTGTCAGCCTGATGTACATTGATATTTAGGCTGTGTTATAGCTGGCAAACTGTGCTTCATGCTTTTCAGTTGCTCTTAAATGTGCGTGTGCTTTCTCTTGAATAGTTGAAGAGGGCATTATTCTCTAGGCTGCAAGAGTGGCTCATTAACCTTCCTGGCTGACATTCGATTTACATACCTTCTCAGTTTCATAGATCAGATCCTTTAAAATCACAAATATGAAATCATATTGAAAGAAAAATGGTACAAAAAATAGAAAATTCTACTGGACCTATAACTGGTTCTTTATGTACATATTAAAATTGTAAAGAATCATATTCAATTTGCTATTTATGAAAAATATATGAAGATACATTTTCATATCTGTGTCTGTAATCCATTAGTTTATTTGCAGTAATAAAGGAATAGAGGTATGAATAATCCCAAGTGGCAAATGATTGAAAATACATGGGGTATTCAGGAATTTCATTTGAAACAAAATGATTAACCTATGTCTTGAAGCAGAGTGCTACTTTGTATTTTTTATTGAGGTATAGTTAATATTCAGTAAAATTCACATATCTTAAGTATCCAGTTCAAGGATTTCTGACAATTTTATATACTGTAATTTCTGCCAAAACAAGATAGAAAACATTTTTTTTTAATTACCCTAGAAAGTTTCCTCACCCACCATTCTCCAAAGGCAATCGCTTTCTGACTCCGTAGATTTCTGACACCGTAGATTGGTTTTGCCTAGTCTTGGACTTAACATAAATGGATCATACAGTATGTGCTTTTTCTGCCTGGTTTCTTTCATGGAACAATGTTTTTAAGATTGATTTGTGGTGCATGTTTCAGTGGTTTGTCTTTTAAATTGCTGAATAGTATTCCATTGTATGAATATATCCCAATTTGTTTATCTGTTTTTCTCTTGATGGATATTTGGGTTATTTCCAGGTTTGGACTATTATGAACAGGTTGTTACGAGCATTCTTTTATAAGTCTCTTGTGGGCATATGTTTTTCATTTCTCTTGATAAATGCCTAGGTGTGGAATTACTGAATCGTGGGATTTATGTATGTTTAACCGGGTGAGGAGGGGATGGGCATATACATACATAATGAGTGCGATGCGCACCACCTGGGGGATGCACACGCTTGAAACTCTGACTCCTAGGTGGGGGAAGGGGGGGAAAGGCAACGCACGTAACCTAAGCATTTGTACCACCATAATACGCTGAAATAAAAAAAAAACACAGTTCTCCAAAGTGGCTTATACACAGTTCCAGTTGCTCCACATTTTTAGCGTTGCCAGCTTTTGAAAAAAATTTTGCTCACACTAGAGGATATACAGTGGTACCTCATTATGGTTTTAATTTGCATTTTCCTGATAATTGAGGGTGTTGAATGCTTTATCATTTGCTAATTGGCCATATAGTATCTTCTTTTGTGAAGTATTTGTTCAAGACGTTTGCCTATTCTTTCATGGGCTCATTCATCTTTTTATTGTTTGTAGGAGTTCTTTTTATATTCTGGGTACATGTCATTTGTCAGATATATGTGTTGGCAATATTTTTTTTTACCCAATCTGTCGCTTGTCTTATTTTCTCAATGATGTTGTGATGAGCAGACATGCTTAATTTTTATGAAATCCATTTTATCAATTTTTAAATTTTATGGTTAGTGTTTTTTTGTGTCCTGACCAAGAAATTTTTACCTACACCCAAAAATAGTCTGTTTTCTTCTAGAAGCTTTATTGTTCTAGGTTTTTCATATGAGCCTATAATCCATTTCTAATTTGCGTGTTACAGAGGTTTAGGTTCATTTCCCCCAAACATATATCTAGTTGTTGCAGCAACATAAGTTAAAAAAAAAAAAAACCCTTCCTTTCTCTATTAGATTGAGTTGGCGTCTTAGTTGAAAATCAACTGAGCTACTTTGTGTTTTAGTTGTGCTTATATTGTCAGTTTCCTAAGAACAGGCGCTGGATCTTAAAAAAACAAAACAGAACAAAAACACACCCAAAAACTCTTATACAGCCTCTTCTGTATTGGGATTAGACTGACATTTTTTCCGGAACTAGTTACTATATATTTCCTGATGGAAGAATGCTGATTATGAATTGGAATTTTAAATGGCTTTTCTGTGGGTTGAGTTAATGGAGACAAGCTCATTTGTCTCCAACTTCTAGTTGAACCTACCTATAAACCAGGCAGATGTTGGGGAGAAGGAAGGAGATTCAAGCCCAGAGAGATCACCTAAGACTCTAACAGAGCAAGCTCTAGGGAGCTTAATATTTTCTGGCTTATTGGCTTGGTCAAAATATTAATAGATGTAAATATATATAACCCATGCATTTTCATTTCCATCTCTGTACTCAATTGTCCATTTCAATCCTTGGTAACACACAATTCTTGAATTTTCCTTGGAACAATTTTTAAAGAAACTGGGTTGGTTATTTTTTCTTCTAGGTTTTATTTACTGATAACACAAAAAAATCATATTTTTAAAAGAATGACCCCAGCCTCATTAATATGACTATTTTCATTTTTCCTCATTTCCTTCCAGGCCCTATTCATCCACATACGTATTTTTATATGATTGTAATCATAGCGTACATGTTATTTTTGTTCTAAGATTGAGTCATAACTAGTGAATGCTATCTGCCTTATGCGAATTGCCCTTGTTAGTAAAAACAAACAAGACTGGAGATGGAGAAAAGATGAGGGACTTACCAGTGGGGAATCTTGAATCCCAAAGCTTAGCTAAAATAAGCAGAAACAACTTTGATTTGCTTATTCATTTTCTCTCTCTCCCTTTCTCCCTCCCCCCTCCTCTCTCTCTCTCTAATACATAATAGCTTTATTGAAATATAATTCACATTCCATAAGTTTATCCATTTAAAGTATATGATTCATTGGATTTCGTTTATTCACAGAGTTGTGCAACCATCACGACCATTTTAGAACATTTTCATCACACCCAAAAAACCCCCTTACCCATTAGCAGTCACTACCCACTTCCTCCCAGCCCCTCTCCCTTTCCCCCAGCTATATGCAATCACTAATCTATTGTCTCTATGGGTTTGCCTATTCTGGACATTTCATATAAATGGAATCATATAATATGTGATATTTAGTGACTGGCTTCATTTACCCTTGTACTACTCTTAATAGCTCGTTTCTGGAATTACTGTAATATAGTCAAGGTTCCTTCACAGATGTGCACCCTTTCTGACCTGTAAAGATATGCACTCCCCCGAGTATATATTCTCAAACACCTACACCCACACGCATTAAAGAAGGAACACAAACACACTAAGACAGATTTACAAACTAAGATAGCTGATATACAGTGATAGCCCTCTACAAATAAACAACTTCGTATCTGGGCGTATCTAGGCACTAACATCACTGTAAGTACATACAGTTGAACTCAATTCCTGAAGTGTGTGTGAGAAAATGGATGAAAGTGTAGTGAGCCGGGAGACAATGAGGGCTGAGTGGACAAGAATGAATGAGTGTAATGGCATGTTGAATTTATTTAAAATATATTCTCCCGATGTTTAAAATGACTTCCTAGAGCTTTTAGTAGTTTTCTTTTAACAGTAGCAATAGTCTGGTATGTATATATTATTTGATATATATGTAGACTTATAGGTAAGATTGCTGTAGTTCCTTAATCTATTACATAGCAATTCCTTTGAGCAGGCTATTAATAATAATAATTATACAGTAGGGGGATTTCCATATGGAAAATTAGGACCGACAAAATATTTTGGTTCCCTGGGTGTGGTGTTATGACTTTAATGAGGAGTTGTTAAGGAATATTCCCTTGATATGCATACTAGTAAAGGGAGAGGAGGCCCCTCAAATGTATATATTAGTATAAGTCTGGCTTATAATAAGCTGGAACCCTGGGGGAAGCATGGCAAGATTTATTTTCATTCATGGTGGGCTATTATTAACTCAAGTTAGTATTCTTAAAGGACTGTCTTTTTTTTTCCTCTTTCATATGCCTACTGGGGTGCTAGACCAGCTGAGGGGATTCGGGGAGGCCCGATTTGATTGGGAGATATCAATAAGTATTTGATGATTTCAGAGTCCAGTCCTCCCCCATTTTGTTTTTCTGCTGTTGTCCCTAAGATCTATAGTTTCTTAGAGTAAAAGCACAGAACCATACGCAGAAATGGACTATAACTACAACCTTGCATGGTTTCAGCTCTACAAGGCCTTCGGTGCAAGTGGGCCCTTCTGTTGTCAGCACATCCTCTACACCTGCCTTTCCTGTGCACTTTTCTTGAGCCCCATTATTATTCCTCGTCAGGTGGTCTCACTTCCTACTCTCCTTAGACATCTGCCAACATCCCAAGTGATACAGTTCAGTCTCCACCAGAGAATAGCTCTTGTCACTGCATTCAGCCCCTTAGCCTTCCCTTCTGCCTCAGAAGAAACCACACCCTCTTTTCTCCCTTTCTTTTCCCACTGCCAAAACCTCAGTTCTGGCCTGTATCTCCTTTGAGTAGGATACCAGGGGAGCCTCTTCAAAGAAATGTTGTTTGAACTTGTCCCTGAAAGGTGCAAAAGGATAGTTCCGTGTTGTGAACAGTGTGATGTAAGGGCTGGAGGAGGAAGAGCATGGAGGTGTACTTACTTCTTTGGCTGTAACATAGGATGTATGAAGATTTCTGCTTTCCTTTTTCTTCTTCTCCTTTCCCTGGCCCCCCTCCCCACCTCTCTTTTTTTTGGCCTTTGGTTTGGATCTCTTTGCTTAGTATGTACTTCTCCTCCTTCCTCTATGCTAAATCTGGGCCTCCCTGACCACCCACAGTGATCTCTGAACTGCTGTAGCACTAATTGCCGTTATCATTCTTTTGGCAGTTAATTGTATATTGCTTTGACTCTTAAAAAAAAAATAGCTTTATGTTCAGTCTCATTTTCCCAAATAGAGTGTATTAGGTTCTTAGGTCTCAGGGAACACAAACTCACGTAAGCTAGCTTGCTAGACAGTATGGTGGCAGAGCTGGGAGTTGTAGTGAGTTTACTATTGTAAGTAAGGCCACTGAGCTCCCCGAAATGAACTACAGCTGGAACCGGAGCAGGCTCTTGGAAACCCCTGTCCTCCCTCTATAGCTTGCATGGGCTCTCTTTGCCTTCTTTCTGTGCCTTTGGTCCATTCCAGGCCATTAATTTTTAAAGATAGTGTGCATTACAATATAATTTATCTTAACTACTGAGTTTTTTGGTGCCCTCTTGAATCTTGTGCCTGAGGCAAGTACCTCCCTCTAGCCCCAGCCCTGCTCTCCCCTACAGACTGGCCTTCTCTGCTTTCTCTGTAGCTTCAGCTTGAATGTGACTTTGGCTTGCTATGGTGCTGCCTACCGCTTTGATCGTACATTATCTTTCAACTTAGGTTTTGTCTCCCAGCTTTCCAGATTCTGGGAGAATTGGATTTGATCTGTACTCCTTGGGTTAGAAGTGGTGACCCCTATACCAAACAGCTATGAGAGATGGGGCGTTGCTATATGGTTGCTTTGGCTGTATACTTCTTGGGTACTGAGTTAAGTGTGGTCCCACACAAAGCGGTTTGGGGTTGATCATCCCAAAACATGCTTTTTGTGCTGCCAGAAGTCAGAGGGAAGTGACCGTGGCTTGTCTTTTTTATATCTTCGCTGCATCTAGCAGACTGACAGCTGAAAAATGTGTGTTTCTCTTATTTAGTGTCTGTTTATTGCTATGACTGCCTGACCATTTGGCCATTAGGATTAACTTTTGGGGTATAACAGGCTATTCAGAGCAATATTTTTAACATTTAAATTACTAAAATTTGTTTTTATCATCATTTGGACATTTTCTGATTTTATAGCAAATTAGCTACTTTCTAAACATAGCTTTTTGAAATTTATTTCCCAGTTCAGAAAGAATAGGGGAGTGGAATATTGGTAATGAAAGAGTGACATAATACACTGCAGCTTTACTGACTCTGCCCCCAGCCCACTTAGTTTATAATATAACCAGGCACTCCCAAGATTGGACTCAAAGCTTACTGAGACCCCCCCCCCCTTATTATTTTGTACGTTAATTTGGTGTCTACCATGCTACAAGTATCAGGTAGGGCTAGTAATGTAAAAATAGGTCCTGCCCTCAAAGTGTTCACCGTCTATAGCGAAGATATTTACACATCTGATTGTAACGCGGTGAGATAGGTGTAGATAGAAGTGTGCAAGGTGGTGACTACTCTCTTTTGTTGTTTTCTTTGTGTACATTCATCTCTCACTTTTTTATGTTCTCTTTAGTCTTCATCTCTCTCTCCCAGTCTCTGCAATTAATTGCCTGTATTATATGGATCAGAATATAGGAACATCTCATTTATGTAACATGAACTAATGAAGTATTCCTTAAAAATGAACTTTGAAGATAATGACTTTATCAGCTAATATTTATTCAGCTCTTGCTCTGTATTAGACACTGTTCTAAGTGATTTATATGTGCTAATTTATTGAACAAATTAATATATCAACCCCTTGAGAAAGGTACTCTTACTATTCCCATTTTACAGATGAGAAAACAGAGGGACAAAAAAACAGTTCAAGATCTTGCTTAAGGTTGTAAAGCTAGCAAGAAATTGAAAAATTTTTAAAGCTATTTTAAATGTCACTTTTTGTAAGATGTATTATAATAAAGTATCTCCTGGTCTTCTTAAATGGAGTCCTCTATATTTAATTTACCTAAGATGATTTAGGGAATGTAGAATTTAGAAGTCAATTTTTGCATCATTTATTATGTCATGCTATTGAATTGCCTTCTGAGATTATTGCAGTTTATAGGCGCTTGGAAACTGCATTAAATTATTCTGCACTTTGTAGTTTTTCCTTTGCTTTTACCTCCAGCTGTGGCTTCTTCCTGTCAGTTACTATCACTTAATATACTTCTGTTAATGTATAGTGGTATAGTATCATAAAACTAAAAACGTAAAAATTAAATATTTTATAGAAGCAGTGTGATATATAAAAAGTATGGATTTTAGGGTCAGGTTCAAATCTTACATTCACTGTTGAGAAGTAAATATCCTTGGGCAGGCTTGGCCTCTCTGAGCCTCTGTTTCTTCATCTGTAAAATGGGGACAGAAATATTTTACAGGATTATTACAAAGAGATATATATGATAAAGTGCCTGCCATATAACAGGCATGCAAAAAAAATTGATTCTTTATCATATTAAGATATGGTGCATGGTCCCTTTGTTAATCTGAGAATGACCCAGATACAAATGAAAAAAGTGTTTTCCTGTGATGTAACTAAGATATAGCCAGTTTTATTCTATCACTTGAAAAAATTTACAGTAGTCATTGTGTTAATTTTAGAAATATCTTGAAATCTAGTTTTGGATCCTTACACTAAGCTCTCAGCAACTTCCTCTCCTTCCCTACATTAAATTATTTTTTGACTTCTGTTTGGCTCCCTTGATTTCCCTCATTTGCTATTAAAGGAAATAATGTCCTTTAGCCTCTTTCTGAAGAACCCATGCTAAAGCAGACCTGCCCTGGGAATAGTGAACCGAGCTTCTTGGCCAATAGCAATGATTTCTAAGACTTCTCTTCTTTCATCAGTTCTGCTTTCTTCAACTATCACCAGTCTTAAGTATTAATTTGTTATTCTTTCTGTCTCCACCCCGTCCCATTTCTCCTTTCTCAGAAACTATCCCCACTAGCTATATGGTTCTTATTATTTTAGTAGTTTTATATGGTTTTGTTATTAATTGCATGCATACTGTATTTTTTAAAATCTATATTTTAGTAGTTTTTATCATTTATAGTGAACTCTCCTATCTTAATATCATGAGACATTTCCACTTCTGTGTCAGAAGTTTTTTTTTGTGCCTTCTGTCTTGAAACCTCCCATAAAAACCTGTGAATACCCCTACTTTATTGGACTGGATGCTTTTCCACATGTGAATACTCTAAAGTCACCAGGTTACTTTAAAAAGAAAATAATTTTATCAAGGCATAATTTACCTACAGTACCATAAAATTCATCCATTTTAAGTGAACAATTTTTTGTTTGTTTTGAGACAGAGTCTTGCTATGTCATCCTGGCTAGAGTGCAGTGGCATCATCATAGCTCACTGCAAGCTTGAACTCCTGGGCTCAAGCCATCCTCCTGCCTCAGCCTCCCGAGTAGCTGGGGCTACAGGTGTACACCACCACATCTGGCTAATTTTTTCTATTTTTAGTAGAGATGGGATTTTGCTCTTGCTCAGAGCTGATCTTAAACTCCTGATCTCAAGTGATTCTCCTGCCTTGGCCTCTCGGAGTGCTAGGATTACAGGCGTGAGCCACTGCGCCCAGCCAAGTGTACAATTTAATGATACCAAATTATTTTTCCTAGCAAACACTTTTCATTGCTTGGTCTGTAAAAGGATAGCCATCTTGCTCCTTTTCCCTTTGTAGTCCCCAAATGGTGCATTGTGTGGATGTTGCTGGTAGCTGCCACGTGGTTACTTATAAGTGCCCCATATGTGGGCTATTGTTTCATCTGTTCATTTTGGATACCTCGTTAAGCAGAGAGGTTTTCTGTAGTAGGGATCCAGGGTCAAGGTATCGGGGCAGTGACATTTTCTTGAAGAATTGGCTCCTTTTTGCCCTACTCTTGACTGAGAGAGCTCACTTATTTTCTAAGGTACATACTTTTATTCTACGTGATAAGAATTATATCCTGACTCCAGGGGTTACCAGAAATCCTGGACTAGTACTATATTCCATCCCCCTCCCCCACGTGAGGCATCAAGATACATCATGCAAATTATAGGATTGTGCCTCCTCAAACACTTACTATAACCACTTCTCCTTATTAATTTGAAAATTAATTGAATTGTGATAACAAAGCTTGGTATGTCCCCAGGCCCCTGAAATTGATTAGAGTAGTACCAGTGGTATACCTAAAAGTCACAGGTGTGCTGTGTCTCTGAAGGTGTGTGTGAAATGCTTTTACCATGTGGGAGTGAGGCATGGTCAGTTGAGCATGTATTTGTACCAGCTGGGGCACCTGACACATGCCTCAGTGGCAATAATGGGGCTGGTACATCCTGAGCATTGTTGACCTTCAGGGGAGAAAAGAGACTTGGAGAGGACAGACTTGAGCTAGTCTATGAATTGTGCAGAGTTTGTATAGGATAGAGAGTGAAATTTGGGAATGAGGGAGGAAGGATTCTTGAAGTGCACACTTTGTGGAAAACAAATGAGGCAGCCAGGTGGAGGTGAACTGGGGGTATTTGTGAGGCCCTGAGGAAGCCAGCCTGAGTAGAGCAGGGGATTCTTAGTGCAAGGGGGAGTTTTATCAAAATCACCTGAGAATCTGTCAAAATACAAACACCCAACAAGAAAAATTTCTAAGCAAAGGAGTGAAATGTTAAGAGCAGTATTTTAAATGGCTATAAGCAAGATGTCTTAGAGCAGGAAAACAGGAGCCTAGAGTCAGACAGGCAATGAATTTGCTTGCCTAGAACTTGGGAGAGATGGCTTGGTAAAGCAGTGTTTTTATTTTCCTCTCTTATAGGGTTCCAGAAATTTCCCTAGGTCCTGGAAAGGGGTAGGGTCCAGAGACACAGGGCTTTGAAGGTTGGCACAGAACTTTAGAAAAATTGTTTCTCTTTATGTTTCCTTAGGGAGAAGGTCTTGAGAAAAAACACCACCCAAAAACTGGCCTCAATCCCAGTTTCAGAGTTTTAATTAAATAGGGCCTTTGGTCCCAAGCTGTGGAACTTGGGAGAATATATAATTATATATCTCTTAAAAGAAGTTTTGCTATTGGTTTCATAGATTGTTAGTTTTTTAAAAAAATTAATGTAGTAGAATTATTTAATAGAATTATTTGATGGTAGAGATTCTTATTGTTTTGTTTTTTCCACCAAACTACTTTTTGCTATTGCTTGAATGTGGCAAGCATAATTCAAAAGTCAGTGACAATATTTGTTATTTTTTTTCCTATATAGCATCAAAATGCAATGAGCAATTGAATTTTCCTTTAAATTAAAAATAAAACTTGAGGCTGGGAATGGTGGCTCATGCCTGTAATCCTCCTAGCACTTTGAGAGGCTGAGGCAGGAGTTTGAGACCAGCCTGGGCAACACAGCAAGATCCTGTTTCTACAAAAAATGATTAAAAATTAGCTGGGTGTGGTGTTGTGTGCCTGTAGTCCCAGCTACTCTCAAGGCTGAGATGAGAAGATCCCCTTGAGGCCAGGAGTATGAGGTTACAGTGAGCTATGAAGATGCCACTGCACTCTGTCTCAGGCAACAGAGTGAGACCCTATCTCTAAAATAAATAAATGCACATAGTACCACTGAATGTATGGCAAATACTGAGTGAATACTGTCTATATCTTCAGCTGTCCAGTTTGTCTGTGGTTCTTGTAGATCCTTCTGGAGTTATTATCAAGAACTTATTTTTAAACGTTGATTTTTTTTAAGCTCAGAGGAATGGATATAATGTATGACCATAAAAGAAACATTTAACTATTAAAAAACATAATAAAATGTTGATTGTTCAGATTTGAAAGGACCTTAAGGGTCTTTTGTTAACCATTAGAGTTTCTTGAGGTACTGGAGAAAAGCGGGCCAAATTTGAGGAATGGACATGAATAAGTAATGGGGTGAGGCGACCCCTCTAAAACTCATTAGAATATTACCTTCTCACATTAAAGCCTTTATGAAACCTGTTTCCCGAAGAAAGGCCTCTTTCTTAAATTCCATATCCCTTTTCCTAACCTATTTTCCTTATTCTAAAGTCTTTTTGTAGAATCTTTGAGTACTATCTTGGCTATAAGATAAAAATAGATAGTAGTTAAGTACTTTTAAAATGTATTTTAATAAGAGAAAAATAAAATAAAGATAAAAGCAGAAATGAATGGACTACTTTAGTGTTTTTACTGTATTAATAAAATTTATATTTAGTTTTGTGATTAAAACTTTGCATTCATTCCTATGATTTCTGATGTGTTGAGAATTCATGTTTTCATAGAAACATTTCTAATTTTATTATGGAAGTCAATGTGAAAGTAGGAAATGAACTTATAAATTTGCTGTATTTGGCGAGTTTTCAGGAAAACGCTTATTAATACAGTCATACTACTTTAACTTGTTTTTTCTTTAGTACTTAACAACGTTGGCCCATATTTGACTTCGTTATTTACTCTTTTCATTTTTTAATTCTATCTTGTTCTGGTTTTTCAAGTCACTTTCCTGAAGTATTTCAATTTTTGTGTGTATGTACGTGCTTATCTAGCATGATTCAGCTTTCATATTTTTCCCTTCTAGTTATACATTGTTCATCTTAGCAGTGATGAGGACAAGTCAGTATAGTTTTTCCAAGATTGGGTTAAGTGGTGTTTCCCTAAAATCATAGATTGAACGTAGAAGAGACCCAGGGATAAAATGAATAGGTTCATCCAGTTGCCAATTCTCATCTACTCGTAGTGGCTGCGTAAGGACTGAGGTAGACTCTCTGTTCAGTGGGGAAAAGGTTATTTGATTTGCAGTGTTTGTGGTGGACATGGAAGAGTTGATTGTCAGAACCGGTGCCATGTTTTGGCTTTTCCTCATCTAATCCAGGAAACTGAAAAGCGAATTGCAGACAGCGCCCTTAAATCCATAGATCTACTGACTTCCAGTTCAATGCTGGGAGCTAAGTAAGTGCTAGACTTTTTCTTCTAAAGAATTCTGATTCTGTCTGGGTTTTGTTTGCTTTTCCTCCTGTAGTGATAGACGAATTCTATTAGGCACTTAAGTTTGTCACAGTTTGTTACAGATCTTAGAGAAAAACTCTGAAGTATTCATCCAGCAGTCAGAAGGTAGAGAAGGTTCTTATTCTAGCAAAGAAAAGGAGCTTGAGTTATGTGGTCTAGCTAAAATTGAAAACTTTTTTAGAATCCATTTTTAAGACTAAAGGTTTTTCCATCAAATTTAAAAAATGTACTACTATCTTATCTCCATTATGATTCAGCCAAGACCATGCTCCCCCTAAAAAAGGAAAAAAATAGATTAACAACAACAACAAAAAAAAAACAAAGAGAAATTGTTCAAAAACAAAATCTGGGCTGGAAGGATTAAAACACTGGTACAATTAGAGTAGGGAGATTTTTTAAAACCTTTCAGACATTTATCTACTGTGGTGTTGGACATTTGGCCAAGATCATGTATGATTTTGCAGTTAGTCAACACATATAGCAATAGTAGCTATATTTTGTGTGTTCATAGGATGTATTTTATCATCCTTGATTTGGGAAATCTTCATATTAAAAATATCCTTTCTATCCTAATTACCCTGATTTGATCATTACACATTATCTGCATGTGTCAGTATCACATGTATCCCATAAATATGTACAATTATTATGTATCAATTAAAATTTTTTTTTAATCCTTTGACATTTTCTACATCTTCTGGGCTTATTTTGGTGGTACAAATTAATTCTCTTAATCTCTTAGAACACTCTTCCCTATGTTTTACCAAAACTTTACCTTTTTAAAGTCTCTAGAATGCAGAGACCATTTCGTAGAAAATGTTCTGATGCCTTATTAACTGTTAATCAGCTGATCTTCAAGTATGGCTAGTGATAGTCGTGTATGTCTTCATTCCAGGCATATTTTGTTGAGAATAGTTGATTTCTCCCAGCACAGTTTCTTCATTTGGGGGAATATTTTTCTGTGTAAACGCATTTTCAGTTGAACAGTGATGCACTTCTTAATCTTTATTGTGGTACAATTGCCAATATCTAGAGCATTGCTAGAGGATGGGGTTCTGCATACCTGTGGATGTAAAAAGGGAGTGGAGAAAGAGAAAAGGAGAAGAGACATCCCAGTGATGGCTTCTCTTCAGTGCGCCACTCAGACCATACTCTTATAATGGAAGGTGGCAGGACGGGGCCCAGGAGAGAATCACATTTCCTTTTGTTCTGTGCCCAACTTTGCAGATCATCCCTTTTGTAAATTTAGAGTTAGCAACAGTGTATCAAAAGAAAATTGAAAAGTATTGTTTGTACCTACGTTTAACATTAAGTCTATAGTTGTGTATTACAGTCTCTATTTCCTGTTTGTGCCATATCTTTGATTCTTGTGATCTCTTAAATTCTGGTTTGAGAAACATTTATAAAGAGGGAGAGAGAACAACAATCTATTCTGTGCAATTTTCTCACATTCTTTTCCTCTCATTCCCATGGTCCCTTTCCGCTCTCCACATTCTACCCCTCCAGTCCAATACCTTCTTCCTTCAGGACAATACCTTAAATGTATAGGTGCTTAATAAATGTATAAAAGTATATATTGCTTTGAAGATGGGGAAAATTGGTAAAGTTAAGAAAGAGTGTTTCAGAATTGAGAGGGTCCATCCGAAAATGAAGCAGATTTCTAATTTGAAGCCCAGGAAATTCAAAAGGGATGAAATGGAGGAAAGATATTACCTTTTGTTCATTGCATAAAACTCAGCTTGCTCTCAGCATGATTTGTAGCCTAGTTTATTTTGTATGTACTTCAGTGCTTACCAGCTTGGTAGATTAAGAAAATTCATGCAAGAGGAAGAATGAGTCATAGCAGTACTTCCCTTTGGGGGTGGCGGGGGGGAGAGAGAGACAGAGAACAAACCCTCAGAATAATCTCTCCATTATACATTTGGAATGGATACAGCATTTTGATTGATAGCTGAGCACTGATAATCTTTCCTTGTAAGCCACCTCATATCACTTTTGGTTGTGTCCATTATGTGACTGGTAGAAAGCTCTTTTAGGTTAACCAGCAAAGATAAAGAGCTCTGTAACCTTATTACCCTGAGAGACTTATTCGTATGATGTCATTTCTTTTTTAAGATTTTTTGAGTTTGCAACAACTTTTAGAAAAGCGTGAGCATTTCCTAGTCTACTCAATCTGTTAAACAGACAAACCAAAAAAAAAAAAAGGAAACATTTGGTACTGAGAAACTGGGTATGCTAAGGGTGTTCATCTTTGGTATGGCAGAGTGGGTTCCTCTGTGACTTTGCCTCCTATCTCTGATGCTGCAACTCTACCAAGAAAAAAAAGAGAGGAGGTGGGATAGGACTTGGAGCTGGTTTACTGCTTTGAGCCAGAAAAAGAAGTGGAGTACCCAGATGGGAGCCACAAAGTCTTTTAGTAGGGTCTTGTTGAAAGATAGTTTTTTGAAGTGGGGTGAGTAACCTGTTAAGTGTTTTCTTGTAATAATCACAGAACTGAGCTGGCTGCTTTCGACTTTAAGGTTGCCCTCAGTAACTTGCTTCTAATTACATCTCTTTGTTCTGGCCCTAACAAGTTCTCCTGGGCTGACTTCAGACTTTATTTTCTTTCCTTGTGCTTTTGGGATCTATAGATCTTATTATAAAAAATGCAAGATGGCATCAGTGGCAATGGCAGGAAAGACACTAAGCTACTTAGCTGATCTCATACTTGAGTGGACGAGTTTCCATGGAACTTTCACACAGAATAATCAACCACCATTTTCTCAAACTTCTGTGGACAAAGCAGCTATTTCACTCAGATATGCTCACAGCTGAGTCAACCAGAGCATCCCAGGAATGCCACCAAAATCATTATTTAAAGTATTGTCTTTTAGGTTTTATTATCTAGAAGAGTCGGTGAACTGAACAGAAGGATAGACTTAGCATCCAAAGTATTTACTTTTAAAAATGTCTTATTTATGACTGGGCATGGTGGCTCATGCCTGTAATCCTAGCACTTTGGGAGGCCAAGGTGGAAGGATTGCCTGAGGCTAGGAGTTCAAGACAAGCCTGAGCAGCACAGCAAGACCCCTGTACAAAGAAGACAAAAATTGGCTAGGTGTGGGGTTGCACACCTGTAGTCCCAGCTACTCAGGAGGCTGAGACAGGGGGATCGCTTGAACCCAGGAATTTGAGTTTGCCATGAGCTATGAGTGCATGACTGTACTGTAGGCTGGGCAACAGAGTGAGACACTATCTCAAAAAAAAAAAAAAAGTCAAGTCTTATTTACTATAACAGTAATACATATTATATACAACTAAAAATAGGTTTCATTTTTTAGAAGGTAAATGTTGTGAGCATAGTTTTGGGCATGATGAACACTGCTATGGTATGAATGTTTGTGTCCTTCCAAAATGCATGTGTTGAAGCCCTAATCTCCCACGTAATAGTATTATGAGGTAGGTCTTTGGGAGGTGAGTAGGTCATGAGGGTGGAGCCCTTATGGATGGAATTAGTACCCTTTATAAAAGAGGTCCCAGAGAGCTGCCTTGCCTCTTCCACCTCGTGAAGACATAGCTGGAAGGCTTCATGTATGAATCAGAAAGTGATCCGTCACTAGGCGTCATCATAGCTCACTGCAACCCTAAATGGCTGGGCTCCAGCGATCCTCCGGCCTCAGCTTCCTGAGTAGCTGGGACTGAAGGTGTGGACTGCCATACCAGGTTGATTTTTTTCTATTTTTAGTAGAGACGAGGTCTTGCTGTTGCTCAAGTTGGTCTCAAACTCCTGACCTCCAGTGATCCTCCTGTCTTGGCCTCATAGAGTGGTAGGATTATAGGCATGAGCCACATTGCCGGGCCTGATGAATAGTTTTTCCAAAGTGGTTAAATCAGTTTGTACTGTACCAACAATTTATGAGAGTTGCAGTTGTTCCATGTCCTTGCCAATACTTGGTATTGTCATTCTTTTATATTTTAGCTGGTAGGTGTATATGTTTTTATTTTTAAATGGGTGGGGCCAGACACCTTGGCTCATACCTATAATCCCAGCACTTTGGGAAGCTGAGGCAGGAGGGTCACTTGAACTTAGAAATTCGAGATTACAGTGAGCTACTGTGATCACATCACTGCACTCCAGCCTGGACAACAGAGCCACACACTGTCTCTAAAATAAATAAGATAGATACATAGATAGATTGATCAATCGATGTGGGTGTATTTTTTTAAAAGACAAATTTTGAAGGAAAAAAACCTAGGTTATTTCAATAATTTAACATGAAAAACTTAAAAATATGGAGTTAGGCAGCTTAATTAAGTATTTACTTTCCTACTCTTAGCCGAAAAAAGAAATAAGCATTCTTTTTCATTTCTTAAACAGCTTTCTAATTTAGAATAATCTAGGAAGAAACATCCTAAACAAAGTTATTGTCATATAAAGTTAAGAGGCTAATGTTTCAATAGTCTTGAAACTCCAGGTTTAACTTTAGCGATTTTTTTTTTCAGTTTATCCTATCCTTAGGCTTGAAATTAATTTATCTTGGTCTTTTTTTTTTTTTTTTTAAGTCGTGTGTGGCATGATTTTTTCTAGGTGTTGAGGATACAGAAGTGAGTATAGTTTAGATTTTAGTGACAGGATACAGATAATCAATAAACATATATTAGTAACATGTCTGAAGATACACAGACTAAGAAATAGAGATTGCCTAGTGCAGCAGTAGGAGGTCCTCCACAGGTTGATAGTTTATATGTAGTGGTCAGGGAAGTACTTTCTAATCAATTCATTGACATTTGCTGTCTTGGGGAAGAGTATTCTAGACAGACGGAACATTTAATGCAAAGGCGGGAGTGTGCCTGGTTTGTTGGAGGAAGAGCAGTAAGATCAGCGTTGCTGGAGTGTTATGAGCAAGGGGTGAATAGTTGGAGATGAGTTATAGCTTTTGGGTGGGGAAATTGTGGCCTTGGGGCCACATGTGGCCTTCTGGATTCTTGAGTGTGGCCTTTTGACTGAATCCAAATTTTACAGACCAAATCCTCTTAATAAAGGGTTTGGATTCGATCAAGGGGTCACACTTAGGGATCTGGAGGGCCACATGTAGCCATACAATCTTTGTAAAACAATATGGCTTTTATTTTGATTGAGATAAAATGCTGTAAGAAGATTGTGAGCAGCAGAGTTAGAGGGAACTGCCTAGTTATGTTCACACAGCATGTGAATGTTCATAGTCACCTTATTTGTAATAGTTAAGGGCTGGAATCAGTTCACATGTCCTTCATAATCTGATTGGTTAAACTGTGACACATATAATGGAGTACAATAAAGCGAAATGAACTATTGATACACACAGCACTTTGGATTTATGCTTCATGATAAAAGCCAATCCCAAAAGGTTACATATATGATTCCTTGTATATAATATCTTTGAAATGACTAAGTTTTAGAAATGGAGGGCAGATCAGTGGTTGCAGGGGTTAGAGAGGGGAGTGTTTGTGGTTATAAAAGGTCAACATGAGGAATCCTTGTGATGTTGGAACTCTTAAGTATCTTGCCTGTGATAATGGATACACAACCATACACAAATGATAAAATGGAATAGCCAGGCGCTGTGGTGTGTACTTAACCGTCCCAGGTACCTGGGAGGCTGAGATGGGAAGATCGTTTGAGCCCAGGAGTTTGAGACCAGCCTGGGCAACATAGTGAGACCCCATCTCTTAAAAAAAATCAAATGGAATGTAACACACACATGGGTACAAGTAAAAACCTTGGAAATCAGAATAAGATCAGTGGACTGTATCAATGTCAGTGTCTTCATTGTGGTATACTATTAATACAGTTTGGCAAAATGTTACCGTTGGGGGAAATAGGCAAAGTATACAAAGTTATTTCTTACAACTGTGTGTGAATCTATAATTATCTCAATAAAAACATCAATTAAATAAAATCACATTATACCTCATAAATATATACAATTATAATTTGTCAATTTATAATTTTAAAAAACTTTAAAAAAAGATAGCTCTGGTACCATTATATTACTAGAAGATAGACTATGGGGCATTAGTGTGGGAACAGGGTCCCCAGTTAGGAGGCTATTGCAATAGCCCAGCTAAGAGATGATGATTTGGACTAGAGTAGAAGCAGTGGAGATTGTAAAGACATGATGTTTTAAAGTTAAAGACCAGCAAGATTTGCTTGGTGGATCAGATAGAGAGTGAGAGAAAAATCAAAATTAACTCCCAAGATTTATGGCCCAAGCAACAAAAAGGATGGAGTTGATGTTTATTACGTGGGGAAAACATAGCAAGAGCAGGTATGGGGGAGAAAATTAGGAGTCTGTTTTGTACATTTATATTTGAGATACCTGTTGGCTGTCCACGTGGAGATTTTACATGGGTAGTTATTTTAAGTGTGGAGTTCAGGAGAGAGATCCATATTGGAGATAGAAATTTGAGAGTTGTCAGCATATGAAATCACCAAGGGAATGAGTGTAAAATGAGAAGCTGTCCAAGGAACTAAGTTCTGGGGGCACTCCAGCATTTACAGATGAGGAAGATGAGGAGGGACCAGCAGAGAAGAATGAGATGAGGCAGGCAGCCAGAGAGATAAGGGAGGAAGGACCAAGAAAAAAATATTCCCAAAGCCATGTGAGGAAGGTGTTTTATGGCCAGATGCTGCTTCTAATAGGTCCTGTAGGATGTGGACAGACAATTGACAGTTGGATTTGGCACCATGCAGGTCACTGCTGACAAGATCAGTCTGGATGGAGTGGGTGGTGGGGCTGAAAGCCAGATTGGAGAAGATTTGAGAGAATAAGAGGGAGAGGACTTGGGGTACCAAATGTAGACAGTTCTTTCAAGAGTTTTGCTTGTAAAGGGGAGCCAAGGAAAGTGTGTATGTTTTTAATCTGGGAGATGTAGTACAGTGTGTATGCTGACGGGCATGATCCAGCAGAGAAATAGCGCAATTACTGGAGTGTGCTTGTATAAATGAGCCGGGATGGGATCTGGTCAAAAGAGGCAGGATTAGCCTTAGATAAGGGCCTGGACAGTTTATCCATGAAGCCAGAGGGAAGGTAGAATGTATGCGTACGGCTGAGGGTAGGATGGTAGCTGTGGTCGGAGCTTAAATGTCCCTTTATGATCGCTTCTATATTCTCAGTGAAATATTAAGGTAAGGTCTTCATCAGAGAATAATTTTAGGCAATATTAAGGGTTTGAGAAAAAAAGAAGAGGTAAAAAAGTCATCTAGGAGTAGGAGTATGACTACACTAGGATTTCAAATACAGTAGAATTATTTGGCAGCCACTCTGCTGTTAGTGGTGATAAATTTTAGATATGGCAGGTCAGTTTATGTGTTTTTCTTCAGTTTCATCTGCCACTGTGGTGCTGGTGAGGAGTAGGAAGAGTTAGTTTAACCGGAGTTGGGATTTTGCCAGAGGAGTTCCAGAGAGAGGGAGTTAAAGATGTTGAGAGCTTCATAGTTACTGGTGAGGGTACGGACTAGGCGATAACCACGGGAGTGTGGGGCTGAGGTAGGCTGAGGCCTGGACCATCAGAAGAGAGAAGGTCAAGGAACTTGGACCAGGTATTGGAGAGTCTGCTACATAGAGCTTGAAATCACTGTGATTGCTGGTGCCAGATTCATGAATATTTCTACTTCAATAGTCTGACCAGTAGACATTGAAAATACAAGGAAGAAGATACGTTAGAAACAGCAATCGTCTGATTTTTTAATTTAAAGCCATGACAAATTGTTTTACTTTTTAGACTCAGCCTTTTGCAAAAGACTATACCAGAAATAGCGTTAACAAAGACGTGTGCTTTGGTTTAGCCTATGAATATGTTAAAGGATAGCCAGAAAATATTTAGTAATTTTTGGTTGGTTTATTTGTATGGTTAATTGCTTATTATCATGGGTTTGTTCATGAACTGTCATCTTAAGACAATTCACCATGTGGATCTCAAAATAGACCATCATGAAAATATTAACCAAGGAATTTTTTTAAAAGCAGACCTAGAAATATAGGTGACAAAGGGCCATGTCTAGCTCCCCAGGGAAAAAAAGTAGATGTAGAATAAAAAATATTATTACATACTAACTGAAATGGACTTAGGAGTCATCCCTTAGTACATCTCTTGTTTTTATCCCTCACAACCAACCTGTTAACAAGTCACTTTGGCTGGGCTTCCAAAATACATCACATGTTTATTCACTTCTCCACAGCCACCACTCTAGGCAAAACTGCCATCATTTCTCACTTAGACCGTAATTGTTAGCACAGAATCTTGGGCTGAGAGAGCTGCTAGCAACCTTTAGGTCCTAGCTCAGAAGTCATCTTTCAGAACAGTTTCTCTGAACCACTTAAAGTAGCCTTCCTGATCCCCCCAACACACACACACACAGACACACACACACTCTCTCTCACACACACACACACACACACACACACACACACACTCTCACTCTCTCTCTCTCTCTCTCCCTCTCCCTCTCCCTCTCCCCCCCTCTCCCCCTCTCCCCCTCCCTCTCCCTCCCCCTCCCTCTCCCCGTCTCTCCCCCCCTCCCTCTCCCTCTCCCTCTCCCTCTCTCTCTCTCTCTCCCTCTCTCTCCCCTGTCCCCCATAGCATTGTTCTGAGTTTTTTCCTCATAGTATTTATTGCTATCTGATATTATCTTGTTCCTTGGTTCATTATTTTTTGTCCATATGCCACCTTTAAAATGATTTAGAGCAAGGAACTTGTCTTGTATACTGCTTACGCCTATTGTCTGCAACAAGTCAATTCCTGGCACAGGAGATGTAAAAAATATATATTGAATGAACAGTAAATATATTGAAAAACAAATATTTATCTAGGACTCTTTTATCTTTTTAAATGTTTTTGTAGAGATAGGCTTTCACTATGTTGCCCAGGCTTGTCTCGAATTCCTGGCCTCAAGCCATCTCCTTGCCTTGACTACCCAAAATGCTGGGATTACAGGCATGAGCCTCTGCGCCTGGAAATCCTAGGAATCTTGAGGCCAAAAAAAAAAAAAAAAAAAAATCTCTGGTCTATTGGGTCAAGGGAGGTTCAGTATCCAGGGGTCCTAGGAGAAGCTAGCAAAGAAAAGACGCATCATCCTGAGCCTAGCACATCTGAAAAGTAGGCCTCCAATAGCTGAAATGGGGCTGACCTGAGGATTGGTGCCTCCTAAGGAAGAAACTGATTTCTTCACCTAAAAAAAAAGCAAATTTTCATTATGATTTATATTTAATTTCAAAGGTTTGATGACTGATTATCAGATAGATATGTTTTCTTCTGTTTTTGATTGGGGAGGATTAGCAGAAGCTGTAGAGGATTAACAGAAATATCAAAGACTAATTTCAGTCCCTTTTTAGTTGTGATAAAGGGATTAGAGTTTGGGAGCAAGACGACACTAGAGAGCTGGGGGAGGAAGAAGAAACTGTCAAAGCAGGGAAAGTAGAGACTGATATATGACCTAATTAAATCAAATTTGGCTTATCTGTGTGTTACCAGGTACTGTATCTGCTGATGGTGACCCAGTGAGGAATGAGATGTAGGAGAGAATCTCTGCCCTTTATGAGGTTTACAGTTTCTAGCAATAAAGACAGACGAGTGACTACAATTGTTGGTTTGAAGTGAGATTGAGGGGTGTCTTTAGGTGTTAGCTGGCCAGCCAGCCCTGGAATAGGATTTCACATAGTGGTCCACAGCTTTATCTTTGCAGAGACCCAATTTCAATCTACCAATAGGTGCCTAATCTCTTAAAAACTGACCCATAGTAACCACACTCATAAAAGACTAGTACAAAAACCAAGAGGTCAATTTATTACTTTACAATGGGGAAAGCTATAGGAATAGCCAAGTTTTAATTAGAAGATTACTTGGTAAACATGGAGAAGAATAAGAGGAAGTAATTGGGTGATGGAAGTTTTGCCTTCTTTCTTGTTATGTTACCGTCATTTTATAGTAATTTGTTCTATCTGCCTCTTTAGGAAACACTCTTACCATTGTATGTCAGTATTTTCAGTTACACCCTTAAGTTGCTTTTTGTTTTAATTTCAGAATATTATGGGAGTACAAATGCTTTGGTTACATAAATTGCCTTTGCACTGCCTGAGTCAGAGCTACAAGCATGCCCACACCCTAAAATTTTGAAGTTACCTATGTGCTATAAAACCTGTCGTTATAATGGAGGCATATATCAGGTTAGTGGCAACATCAGTAAGGAAACTATTAATTTTGGCTGGGATGAGAATAGAAACCAGGAAGATTTTCAGGGAAGATGTGACATTTCAGCTAGGCCTTGAAGAATGTGTAGGGGTTCAATTGAGGACAGAGATAGATGGGAAAGAAGCCTTTTTTTTTCCTAGAGAGAGGGAACATACTAAGCAAAAGAATAAAGAAACCTAAAGTCTTTGGCCTGTTTGGAGGATAGTCTCTGTGATGGAGATAATATTGGAAAGCTAGGTGGGACCAGGTTCTGAACTGTGTTAGCTCATGCTGAGGAGTTTAGACTTTCTCTTGTAGGTCAGGGATGGGCAAACTTTTTCTGTAAAGGACCAGATAGTAAATATTTTAGGTTTTGCAGGCCTTCTGGCCTTTGCTGCAATTATTCAGCTCCGCCATTGTAGCACAAAAACAGCCCTAGGCAATACGTAAATTAATGAATGTGGCTGTGTTCTAATAAAACATTTATAAAGACAGGCAGCAGGCCGTATTTGGCCCTCTGGCTGTAGTTCACCTAACCTTGTTGTAGGTAATCTGACTCTATATAAGGTTTTTGAACCAGAGAACAATATGATCATACACACGCCTTAAAGAAAGAACGTATAAGAGAGTCTGAAAACTCTGAGCCCACCTTAAAGAAATGGTGATGAAATGCAGATTAACAACTCATATATTGCAAGGATGTGTCTCTGATTCATGTAATTCCACATTTTTAAATATAGCCAGTGTCAATACCTTATTCTCCATAAAAATATAAAACTTGAAAATAAGTGGAGATTGGTTAAATAGAGTAGAGCAGTGCTTCTCAAACTTACATAGTTTATAGACTCCTTTTAAAGAAAAAAAATATTGTGGATCCTAGTGTTAATTGATGGTATTTTAAAAAACTAAATTGCTATTGGCTGGGAATATGATACTTGCTGTTACTTTGCAAGTTCTTTTTGAGTTCATTGTGTCTGTCCTACCACCTGCCATGTGCAAACTTAAGTCTCCCATTTTTCTGTATTTGAATCTCAGAGAAACCTTTGGTTTACATAGTGCCCTGTGACCTTTATTTTGTGCAAGTGTATCGTTAGGTATTAAGGCTGCCTCTATTAGTTTAGAACAGTTAAAACAGTTCTACCTGGTGCTGATGCAGTGATAAATATAAATGTAAACATGGCAACTGAAATCCTACAACAGTGCTTTTTTTTTTAAATGATCCAGAAGATCTACAATATGGCTGTTAATTTTCAGAAATTATCATATAGAAAGCTAAAGTTTAAAACTTCTCAACAAAACAAGATTGCCGAGAATCCATCAAAATTTTACATGGTTCTGAAAGTCCAGTGTGAAAAATAAAGATTCTAGAGATAAGTGATAAGTGAAAAAGAAGTTGGTTAATAGATGATGACTTTTGGCTCAGACTATTCCAGGAGTTTCCTGATACCCCTGGGTATAACCTCCACTAACTGAAATTCAGCACAGCAGCCAGCAAGTAGAAAGAAAAGCAGCAATGCCCATAGATTTTGGGGAATATTTAAACAAAATTCTTCAGCCTGTGATTAGGAAGAGATAGACTGCCACAAGAGTGTGAGACCTAGTTGTGAGAATGGATGAGGCGAGCGCCTCTAGAGCAGTAGGTCTCAAAGTGTAGCATAGTTCCTGACGGGCAGCATCAGCACCAGCTGAGAATACAGATTCTCTGCCCACCCCAGACCTATCCTCTTGGGGTGGGGCCTGGAGATCTGTGTCCTAACAGGCCTGCCAGGAGATTCTGATGCACTCTGAAGTTGGGAGAACCACTGCTCTAAAAAGTGAGTTAAGAAGGAAGAGTTAAACAGTCTGAACATACCAGAATTTCAGATTTAAAAGTCCACTCCTTCCTAAGGTTCGCCTAACTTACCTGGCAAAACTTGCTTATTTACAAAAGGATTTTTTTTTTATGACTGTGAGAATATTATGCTTAAAAAAAACTATTCCCATTCTCTTGTGCTGTGTAAATTGTCTTTGCTACTTTTTATGAAATGTATTTTACATTAGTTTAGGGATTAAAAGAAAAGTTCCTGTAGACACGGTATATAGATTTAAAATACTTGTCGGGACACTGGTTTCACCTCTTCGCCGTTCAGAATTTGTTCCCCTTGCAGAAGACTGATTCCAAAGGACAAGCGAAAGAGAAGGACTTGTCATATCCAAGACAAAGCAAAGCAAAGCTCTGCTTCCAGAGCTTCCTTCCTAAGGAGTTTCTGAACTCTTGCTAACGCTTGGAACATCGTCAGTATGTAGATGTTCTTCAGTAAAGGATCAGAATTGAGAGGGGAGGTATAATCAAGTTTCTAGTTAGAAAATGAAAGAATACTAGCAGTAAGTTTTTGAGCACACTTAGGATGAACACCAGTGTTTGTTTTTTATTAAAACTTTGGTATATTACCTGGAAGTTCTTACCTCTTGGCAAAATTCCGTAGTCTGATTTGAAAGGAAATGCCCTTTCCCTTGCTTTGAAAAGGAAAAAACAAGCTAAAGAAATAAATTTTTAAAAAAATGAGAAACACCTAAGAAACATTTCCCTCTAGAGTATACCATAATAAACGTAATAAGAGCTGAAAGAAAATGGAAGAAGAGATTGGTTACATATAACTGACAAAGATTAGTATCCAGAATATATTAAGGGAATTTATTTAAAAAAAAAAAAAACCTCCATATAAAAATGGACAAATGATTCTTCACAGAAAAAGGAACACTTTGGCCAATGAACATATGAAAAAATGCTCAACCTCATCATAATTCAGCAAAATGCAAGTTAAAACCACAATGAAATACCATTTTACATCTACTAGAATGGCCAAAAATAAAAACGCTGATAATACCAACGTTAACAATGATGAGAGCAACATGAATTGTCATGTACTGAATCTTCTAGGGATGTTAATTGGTGCCATCACTTGAAAATAGTTTGGCATTACCTATAAAGTTGAGTATAAGCGTACCCTTTACCCAGCAATTCCATTCCTAGGTTTGAACCTTGGAGAAACTCTTGCACACATGTACCAGGAAACAGATAACAAGATTGTTTATAGTAGAGAAATAGGGGGGAAAGACTACAAATAACTTAAATGTTCATTTGTATGCTAGACTACTACATATTTATAGAAATGAAATTGAGAAAAGTATAGCTCTAAGTGTCAATTCAAAACAATGCTAAATGAGAAAAAGCAAATCAGAAGGATGCGTACTGTGTGAGTCCATTTATATAAAATGCAAAACTAAAACTGTTAAGGATATATACATGTAAGTTAAAACTAAAAGAAAGTAAGAGAATAATTAAAATCAGTATAATGGCCTTTTCTTTGTTGGAGGGCATGCAACTAGAGAGCATGAGGGTACTAGTAATATTTTCTCTCTTAACCTAGGGAGTGTGTTCATTTCATTATTCTTTAAGCAATACTATAAATAAGCTTTGCGTAGTAGATTTTACTTTGGGATTAGAAGGAGCAATCTATTGAAGTAAGCCAAAGCCATGTAGTCTCTCCGTGGAATGGAGAACACTATAGAACCTGAGTGGCATGTAACATTGCCCATTTGCCCCTAATATCTCGTTCCTATTGTGTTCCTCGTTAGAAAGCTTTGTTTGTAGGGTGACCATTGCATTTGTGGCCTGTACTGGGATAATCCTGAATGTAAAGTGAGGGGATGCTCAAAATAATTAAAATTATATTTGTGTATTTTGAAAATATTTATGATTAAGAAATTGGTTCATATATAAATTTCAAAAATAATATTAAAGCACATCAAAAACTTAAAATATGTTTATCTAAACATTCTTAAAAAATAGCATGAGCTACATTATTCTTGGTACATATTTGTATACTTTTATCAATTTATTACCCTTAGCTGTCTGAAATACCATGTCACTGATATTTCTATAAAGGGAATATTTTTTCAAAGTGGTCTTATTTTTAATTTTTGTCCCTTGAAATTGCCTGCTACCTTCTTCAAAACTACATTTTATAGTCAATATATTTGAAAATGCTACCTTCCATTCAGTCTTCTTTGTAGGCTGTATTGTTTTTAGTAGAGAACATACACTCTCAGAATATCTTTAAGCTTGCTATCTTAAAGTTGGAGTGATGACAATGATGATAATTTCCAAGAAAAGGAAAAAAATCCAGTTTAGTAAACCAGAAAAGGTGCCAGTAGACCAGGTGTCAGCCAGAGAGACCTGTCTTGAGCAGTTACACAAAATGCCTGCAGTTTAACATCTGCATAAGCAAATTCTGCTCATTTGCTCACTGTGGGACTGGAGGTGGTTGCTAGTCAAGTTGCTAGCTGTCAGACCCCTGCGGTGAGCCTTCATTCCAAACATGGCTTGAACAGTTCTGTTCTGTTTGTAGGAGATGAAAACACATACAACAATCCTTAAAAGTTACATGTTTGCAGAAGAAAATATATTAAACTATTAAGTTGGGAAAATTTGGGGGAAGCAGGTAGTAAAGGAAATAAGTCAAACTTTGAAGTACTGGACATTTTGCAGCCAAGAAAAATTGAGCCAAATCACTAAGTCTCAGGATTATTTCTTATTCCCATAGGTACATTTTGTGAGACAGTCCACATATATGGCTAGAATTTATGGAAATACTGATTTTTTACTTCTCATTTCACATGTGACTTATTTTAAGTATCCTTTCCTATGGAACAGTC
The DNA here is from genome assembly GCA_963574885.1 of Lepilemur ruficaudatus. Classification (NCBI taxonomy): domain Eukaryota; kingdom Metazoa; phylum Chordata; class Mammalia; order Primates; family Lepilemuridae; genus Lepilemur; species Lepilemur ruficaudatus. The sequence goes on from CAUYRT010106925.1 coordinate 35,117, forward strand.
ATGCTGTAGCAGCAAATGATTAGCTCTTTGATATACACCAAGCTGTGTGTCTCTTCAGACCTTCAATTACTATTAACCTGCTTATTAACCTCAGAGGAAATGGTGAAAGTCCTTCTTCCTATGGTCAGACCATCTTGATCAGCCTTGTGAATCAGTGGGTGACATATCCCAGCATGATTTTGAGTATTTTACTGAAATATTTTCAGAATGCTGTATTTTTTCCTTCAAAAATACCCTTTCAGAAAAATATTTTCAAATTCACCTTTTGAAAAAAATTTTTTTTCTGGTGGCAAGAGACCACCCCCTCCATGGGGAGTGTATTGATATCCCACCTGTATTAACATTGCATCATATTGTTCAAAACAATTTACAGTAAAATGTGCTTTAAACATACTGTACTGAAGCAAAGTACTCTGGTAAAATAATTTCAAAGTCATTGATAGAAAAACGTATATTTTGGCACACATTATAATTTCTTTTCCCCTAAGTTTCAGTTATCAGAAATTCTAAATTCTATCAAGTAGCTGTCTTAATGGGTTTGAATTTTATTCCATCCTTGCCCTCTTTTTTCCCAGTTGATTTTTTTCTCAAGAAAAGACAAAAGGTGGCTGGGCATGGTGTCTCATACCTGTAATCCTAGCGGCAGAGGAGGGAGGATCGCTTGAGGTCAGAAGTTTGAGTCCAGCCTAAGCAAAAAATAGAAACATTAGCCAGGATTGGTGGCACATGCCAATAGTCTCAGCTACTTGGGAGGCTGAAGTAGGAGGATTGCTTGAGCCCAGGAGTTTGAGGTTGCAGTGAACTATGATATGATGACACCACTGCACTCTAGCTCAGGAGACGGCGTGAGACCCTGTCTTTTAAAGAAAAAAAAGACAAAAGGTGAAAGGCATTGAAAGATCCATAGGCAAGGTAGTATGTGATATGTGATCCAAGAGTATATGACACATGGAAATTAGATTTCACTTAACCTAATAATAGATCTAAGTAGGTGGACATTACTTAATACTTAAAGTGTTTTTATTTCTTTTCTCTATAGCTTTAAGAAAAAGTAGAAGTTACTTCTGACTGTACTGAATAGCAAAAATTAAGTGACTACACTGCAAATCATGGCACTACCATTCCGGAAGGACTTGGAAAAGTACAAGGACCTTGATGAAGATGAGCTCCTTGGGAATCTGTCAGAAATAGAACTCAAACAACTGGAAACTGTTCTGGATGATCTTGACCCCGAGGTAGGTGTTAGCTGCTGAAGATAAGTGAAATAACTTCTCAAATCCTTTGAAACTAAGTAGCTGCCTTTGAGCACTTCGCTTTTTCATGACCTTTCCCTGGCACCCTCCACACCCCGCTCCTCTTCATCCAAATGAACTTGCCTTTTGCTGCTTCTCCAGTTCCCCCACTTTTGCCTCCATTTGTTTACTGACAAGACTGTTCTAAACTATCTTCTCCAACATCTTTATTTTCAAATTTTCAGGCATCTCCTGAAATTTTTTCTCCTCTAAGACATCTTTTTTCTCTATGCAGGAAGGGATATCTTTAGTAAGATGCAGCATACGTAGATGGTTAGCCCCTTGATATATGAGACACCTCCATGTTTCTTCAGAACTTTTATATACCAGAATGGCTCCCTCACAGCGTGCCTCCAGAAGGTTCTTCATAACCTGAAACCTAATTGTTTCCTTTCTGAAAAATGCTGACCAAATTGAATAAGTTTTTAGTCATTAGTAGAATAGATAAGTAGCCTCTCGGCAATACAAGCAGTCCACTGTGAAACAGACCCGAATATATCTGTATATGTTCTAAATTTGCAGAGTAGACGTTGTTTGTTTTATAAATTACACAAGGTTAAGGTAGAGACTCTTAACCTTCTTGAATTATTATTGTCTGATATGGGGGACATAGTGAGTGATACTGATTTTAAGTGCCTTTTAAGGACTGAGAGTTTGCTTTATAAAACTGTTCTTGTTACTGGGTGATGTGTCTATACTGTAGATCAAATCTCTTAACTGTATTATAAAGAAAGTTTTCAGTACACTTAAGTCTGGGCAATTACTCAAGATAACAGTGCTGTTTTTGTCATGTTAACAGCAATATTCTATAGACAATTCAACCTATTAGACCTATTTGAATCAAACGGTTTTAGAGTGAGAAGGAACGTAAGAGTTCATCTATTGCAGGGTTTTTCAACCTTGACACTTCAACATTTAGGACGGGACAATTTGTTGTTGGGGGGCTGTCCTGTGTATTGGAGGGTGTTTTGCAGCACCACTGGCCTCTACTCACTGCATGCCAGTAGCACACCCTCTGTTTAAAATGTACCTCGGATTTTGTTTTAGTCAGGTATGGTAATAGAAGACAGACACAGAGACAACTGCCTTGAAGGAAGAGTTTATTACTTATAGTTCCCAAGAGCAGGAGGCGTGCCATGCCATACAAGGCACAAGGGAAGCACCCAGGTCAGTTAGGAGGCAGAAAGAGCAAGGAGCAAGCATGGCCCAGAGTCCATGTTGTGGTTTCTGCGGGAATGAATGAGTGAAGCAGGGTAGACAAGTTTGAGCAAGTTGAGGACTGGATAGTTTAAATAATTTCAACAGACTGGAGGCTATAAAAGTGGTCTTTTTTGTTTGGTACCTAGCCCCAGGGAAATTTAGAGCAGGGGAAATACTGGCTTGGTATGTGAGAGATAAAAGTGGTTGCTGTTATGGGCGAGCCCTGGATTGGTTGGTTTGTGTATGAAAGGTGTGTTCATGGGGTGGGACTGGTAAGTGGGGAATAGTGCTATCTGTAGGAATTATCCTTGGGAGGGGCAGTCTCACCAGGATTAGCAAGTCCCTCAAGATGTCAAAGCATCATAAAATTCAGAAAATAAAAAACATGATTAATACTCCCCCCTCAGTTGTGACAACCAAAAATGTCTCCAGATATTGCCAGATGTCCCCTGGAGTACAAAAATGCCTGTGGTTGACAAACATTAATCTAGTCCTTCTGATTTACCGATTAAAAATTAGGTGACTTGCCTCAGTTATTATAATTAGAAAAAGAACTGGGACTAGATCCTTGATTATACCTGGCAGAGTCTAGCAATCTTTTCTGTTAAAGCACAGTGAATTTCCTCTTATATAATGCACTGTGGCATCAGCCTAAAATCTGATGGCTTTTTTCTTATTTGCAAATCCATGGCCTGCTTCTTATGTATCCTGCTTCTTATGAGTGGCTCAAGTTCTAACTTCTGAATGTATTTTGCAAACTCCCCAACCCAGTTGCAACTCTTCCAACCTCAGATACTGTTAGTTGAGACTAGGAGAGCAGTGATGTTTACTGACAGCATGCCACTTGTTGGGTGACATTTTTGGGAAGAGTTCTGGTGAAGGACTAGGTAAGAAAAGAGGGCAGGCATGGTAGTTAGCCGCTACTTTAGCCAGAAAAACACCATTGTAACTTACAAAGTCTCGGAAGATAGGATAAGAGCAGGTGAAGGTGTGTGTGGTACCTTATTATATTTTAGAGGGCCACTTTACTGTCCTGCATTTGGTGTATTTATTTGCAACTCACTGCATTTTTGCAAAACATTTATCTCTAAGATAAGACAACCAGCCTAGGCAAAAGATTCTTTTTTTAAATTTCCAGTGCTGGGAATGTATTATTACAACAAAATTCCACTGCAAGGGAGAAACATGTTATTTTTAGTGGCAAGCATATTAATGAAATTTTTATCAATTTGTTAAGTAAATATGATCTCTTAGCCTACTTGATTAGAATATACTTCTAATAAAGCTCAGTTCATGGGTTTATGGCTTCTAAAACCAGTTAGCTGTCATTTATTTTGTGGTCAAAAAGTATATTTAAGGAGTCAGGATTCCAGCTAATATTTAAAACTGTATGTTTCACGTGGGCTTGAGCAAGCAGGTGGAGTAGTGCAACTCCATCACCACCACCATGGAATAGCAATACATATGTGCATGCATTATTGATGGAGAAGGAATGTAACTTTTTATTAATTTGCCTTAATAAGCATTTTTCTTTAAAAGTATTTAAAAATCTTTCTTCAATAAATATTTGAGGGGCAACCTGTAGATTCAGGTACTGTGCTAGGCTTAGGGATACACAAGTGAGCAAAACAAAGGTGGTCTTAGCCCTCATGATGCAGGCTGGTAGGAATGGGGTCAGTTAGTCATTAATCAAATAATCATACCATATTAAAAGAATGGTTAATGTTATGAGCTGAGCTATAAGAGCTTATAATGAAAGATCAAGAAAAGCTTCCCTCAGGGGAATGGAGCTGTAATCTGAAAAATGAGTAGCAAAAAGGGATGGGCTGAGCATTCCAGGGAAGGGGGACCACATACCTAGAGGCCTTGTGGTAGAAGGAAGTATTTGGCAAGTACAGGGAGGAGCGGCTGGTGTGACCAGAAAGGAGAGGAGGGTGTGTGAGCTGAGGCTAGGAAACCAGCTGAGGGGGCGGCAGTGAGGGATGAAGAGGATCAGGCAGCTGATTCAGTTGGGAGCTAATGTGATACTCCAGGCAAGCTCCATCATAGCTTGGGCAAAAGGTGGTTAGAAGTATATTTTAATCAACTAAGCTAATAGATCGCAGTTACCTAACAATGGTGCTGGAGGTGGGAGAACGACTAGTGAGTTCTTTAGGAGATGAAAATGGACAGGACTTGCAGGTCGATTGAGAATGGATTCTTCATGTGTAGTTCTTGTCTTGATGTCCAAGTCTGAAGGTAGAAATCTTGTTTTTTTTTTTTTTTTGTGGTTCCATAGACAATTTTGAATTACAAATACATACTTGGTGCAGGGTTAGGAACAGATCTCTTTTGTGTTTCATCTTTATAGGTCATCTTTCTGTGTAATGAGCACCACTATGTAAAGTGGAACACAAAGGTGAAATTTATGAAAATTATTATGGATCTCAGCAAATGGCCAGTTTATATGCTACATTTTCTACTTATAAAATGAATATTTCCTATCATCATTATCCATGTAAGATCACCCTATAATGAAAAACTATCTATTACCTCCCCCCCCACCCAATGAGATTCAGCATCACTACCAGTATTGGGAGGTGTTACAAAAGACGGCTGGCTCTTTTGTGTGATTTCTCTGGCTGCTTCCTATTTTCAAAGCAAAGGAGTACCCAGGAATATGAGACAAGGCATTATACCTCTCTGGCTTTTTTTTTTTTTTTCACCTACCACCCAGTTCACCCATTTGAAGTGTACACTTTTTAGTATATTTACAGAGTTCACCACGTCAATTCTTCCATGCCCTCCAACTGCAGCCCTAGGCAGCCACCAGTCTGCTTTCTGTCTCTATGGATGTGCAAGTTCTGGAATCATACAATGTGCGGTCCTTTGGTCCTTTGTGACTGGCTTCTCTCATTAAGCTTGGTGTTACCAAGGTGTGTCTAGGTTGTAGTGTGTATAAGAACTTCATACCATTTTCTTGCTGAATAATATTCCATCATGTAGAAATATCACATTTTATCGATCCATTCATCAGTTCAGGGACACACTTGGATAGCCACATTTTGGCTATTATAAATAATCTTGCCAGGAACATTAGTG